>RJWH01004813.1:45543-95239 GCA_004363575.1 Solenodon paradoxus | reverse complement strand
ATAAACACTTCTTGGCTCCTTTGCAGCTATACTACTCAGTGTAAGGTCATTGCTAGTGACTATGGCATCTTTGTGCTTTTCTAAAGAAAAAAAGTACTTTCCCTCAAGTAAAGAAATGATGTGAGACTTATTTTATAGCCTGTGGCAACCCTGTGATACTGTCCAGTAACCCTGTCTGTATACATACATGCATCAACCACACTTTCATTTATACATCCTCCACACACCAGAGAACATGTTCCACTAGAAACATGCATATTCTGTACACTACCGAGTCCTGCCTGTCAGGTGCCCCTTTGTCAGGTTTGGAGTCAGGCTATAGGGATGGGAGAAGAAAAGGAGGAAAAGGAGTAACTTTGAAATTCCTGGGGGATAGCACAGATAGCTCAGAGCCAGGTGCACATATGCTTACCAGTGGCTTTGTATATGCATAATTGGGTGTGTGGTACAAATGTAGAAAATAGTCTATTTCAAGACTAGGCTTGGAAGTCAGAATCTCTGCCTACTCTTGCACCACTTTTGTATAAGTTAATGTAAGTCTAAAATGGGAATAGTACCCTCTAAGATGTGGTACCCTTGTGTAGTATACAACTTGAACATCAGTATTGGCAGCCCTGACTCTGCCTATACTGGAACCCGTGATACCTTCCTTCTGGAGTCAATGCTAATACACACATGGGTTAGCTTTCTCTCTGGCTTAACAACTTTTAAGATAAGTAAGCAGATCTTTTTCCTGCCAAATCATCAAATTTGAGAATGAGGAAGGATCCTAAGCATCCCTAGTTTAATCCCTTTATATTTTAATAAAAAAGCTGAAGAAAGTAAGTGACTTGCTCAAGGTCAGAAAGCTAGATAGTAACAGAAGCAAGGTTGTTCATCTCCCATTTTGTTGCACTGTCTTCTTGCAGGTTTTTTGTTTGTTTGGGGGATCTGTGTGTTTTTAAGATTTAAAAAATCCTCACAAACTTTATAAGCAAGTTTGTATTACATGTGTATATGTCTTCCTTCATGAATGATGAGGAAAAGGGAGGAAATGGGCAGTTTTATCTTTACCACACATGCACTATTTGTTGTTTTTTCTTTTAAGAAAAAAAGTGATAAAATACTTGACTCATCACTCACTTTTTAATTAAGGATAAGAAACATCAAAATCTGTCCACTAAATTTTTTGGAAGTAAGTAATTTAAAGTCCATCTGTTTTGCAGTAAGTCCCAGGTGTATTAACTAAGAGTCAAGCGACCTAGGTTTTAGATCTGGCTCTTCCTTAAACTTAGGAATGGTCTTCTGGCAGCCATGGCCTAAGCCTCAGTTTCTTCACTCATAGAACTGGATGACTTACATGATTTCTTTGCAGTTCTGACTAGCTAAGAGTCCATAATCAGAGAGGGAAGATGTCTAGTGGAAAGGAGAAGGGTGAAGAGAGAACTATAACAGATATAAAAGGTGGGAAGTTAGAAAAATGGCCCTGAGAAAGGGAGATGAATGGGAAGGATTGCAGTGTGGGAGAGAGAGAAAGATGACGCAAAGAGAAAGACTTAGGGAGAGGTTGTGAGGCA
Source organism: Solenodon paradoxus (assembly GCA_004363575.1). Classification (NCBI taxonomy): domain Eukaryota; kingdom Metazoa; phylum Chordata; class Mammalia; order Eulipotyphla; family Solenodontidae; genus Solenodon; species Solenodon paradoxus. The sequence goes on along the minus strand of RJWH01004813.1, from coordinate 93,683 downwards.
GAATGAATCAGAAAATGAAGAGAGAAGATAAGGTTGGTAGGTTCTTGCTATGTGGGTCAGGGTTGTACTACAGCCCACCTCACCCTTCTCCTTTAGACTGTGGCTATTAGAGTAGATCATGAAATATTTCCAGGACACCTGTCAGTCACAGCTCTTCCCCCAGCAGTCTGTTCCTCTGACATTCGTTTCACGTCTCAAAAAATATGAAATAAAGGCTGATCTTATGTGCAATTCTGAAGGTTATGCATCTGCTCTGCATCTGTGTCACTGTAGTACAATGTTATGGTATTGTTATAGGACATGCCATGGTACCTTTACTGTTAGGTGTCTGCTACTCCAGGCGCCTTATCTGAAATTTTCCAGAACTCTCAATAATGAGTCTTAGAAGAAAATGATTTATTTTCAACAGAAATTAGATAATGAATCTTCTTTAAAACGCTCCTAAGAGAAGACCATTTCAAAGGCATACTGCACCTCTTTGTTTGATCTGCTGATTCAGGTTCAATTAACCAAAGCTCCCTCCCAGAATCCTCTTCAGCCCTAGCCAGGGATTTTTCGAGTTTCTGCTGTCTTCCTTTGCATCCCACCATCAGTCTCATCTTGACTTCATTGTGGAGAATTGTTCTCACAAGTATCCTCTTTTGTGTAGGTAAGGCCTCTTTTGGCCTACACAGATCAGAAACACTCACTATCGAACTGACCAACAGACATTCTGGGAACTCACTCAACTCTCTGGCTCTTCCCAAAATGAGGAGATATCTGACAATTCTTAAAAGTCAGTTATACACAGATGTTTATTTTTTTCCTTTTCAATTCTACACAATAACCTTCCAACTCTACCAAATAAAACATACCACAATTTAATGCAAAATTCTTCCACAGAATCAGAGAAATACAGTATATCCAAGCCAAAAAAGGCCTTAGAGTTCTCTTAGTCCAAAAGTTTTTGACCTTGGCTGCACACATAGGGGGACTTTAAAAAAATACCAATTTCTGGGCCCCACTCCATACCAACTGAATCAGAGTTCCTGGGGGTGGAGCCAGATCATAGGTTATTTATTAATTATTTGAGTTTTTTGCAGAGATTCTGATGAGCAGTCAGATTTCAGAATTTAATTCAATCACTCATTTTACAGGTGAAAAATCAAAGAACTACTTTATGTTAATGAGATTAACTTCAACATCTTGACATCTTAAAAGTGGGCATGTATTTATAAAGACATCAGCTCATTCTATTTAACATTCATATTTGATTATATTCTCTTTGATTTCTCAGAGACCTCTAATTCTCCAATGCCTTAAATTTACATTTGAAGTGAGCCTACTCTTTGGATAAATTAAGTCCTAGGTATGATCCAGAGGTTTTCTGGCATAAATTTAAATCAAAGCACTTGAGTACATTGAGCAAATATATGCCATGCCAGTCTCAGTGGTTTAGGATCCTGTTATTTATCCAGTGTCGAACAGCAATCACTTGGAAAATCCAAAGTGGTAAGCGATTTAAATATTCTGTCATGTTTTAGACTTTTCTTTGTTGTTACTATTGAAGTTGAGAGTGTTTGCTGCTCTTGGGAGTATCTTCAAACAAAACGAGGAAACCACACTGGGAAGGTCTTACTTAGGAGGAAAGAAAGGCAATCTAGTTTTCCTTTTACCCCCTGCTTAACTCTTTCCTGCTGAGAAGAAACAGTTCATCTTGCCAACTAGTGTAAGATTTGTTCTGGTTGCCAAATTCCAGTATCTTAGAAAAAGGAGTAGGAGGCATCCTTTTAAATCTTGAAAGACAGAAACTTAAGCAAAATAAAAAGGATTTATATATTACACAGTAGAAAAAGATCTATTATTCCAAGAGGAAGTAGAGGCTGAGAAAAGGAAGCAAATGAATGCTCTTTTTAATGATTTCAATAATATCAAAGGATACCAGGTATGAAAACAACTGGAACTTGAAGAGAAGGATTTACCCCAAATCCTACTCTGTACAAACAGGTCTCTAGATATCCTGTCATAATTGATTCAGGAAGTAATTTATCTTTTAATACATCCTCTGGAATGTGTTATATGATTATAAGCAATTGGGTCTCATGGACTTTTGTCCACCTGCATAGAAAATACATGGAGTTGATCAAAAAATCATAAATCAATAGATGACTGAGGAAATAGATTGCTGAGGAAAATCATTATCAAAATGTCAACCAAATAAATCCATAAATGGTAACAGTAAAAAATTGGAAAGATTCAATAGCTTTATCCAAAGACTAAGTCCTATATCACTGCCTTGTTCAAAAACCCAAGCAACAGATTAGAGAGCTTTTGGATATCCTACCTCATAGATTTCTACACTCAAGTTTTCATAAGTCGCTGGAGTTACACTTGCTGAAGAAAAGGAGAGACTTGGAGATCTCCCACTCTGGACCTCTAAGGTGATCTGGAAACTTACATTCATATGACTTGCGAATGAATTAGGAAAGAAAATCAATAAATAAAATTCTCATGACTTAGGACAAAGCACTGAACTACAGTATAGACACTCAAATAAGAATCCTTTTTTAAATATTTCTAATAAAGTAACTATACAAGTTGAACTTTGTAAACATGAAATTTATTAATTTTTCCTATCCCCCAAACTTTTTTTGTTTTACGCTAGGGTTGGTTTCATACTTCACCTCTATATACCACAAGAGAAGTTTGTAAGTGTCCATTTAAAGATGAATGGATAAAGAAGATGTGGTATATATATACAATGGAATACAAATAAGCTAAGGAAAAGATAAAATCCTACCATTTGCAATACCATGGATGTACCTAGAAGGTATTATGCTTAGTGAAAACATCACAAGGAGAAAGACTAACTCCATGTGTTTTCAGTAATTTGTGTTATATCAAGAAATTCACTCATTTGTGGTATATGAAACAAAAAGCCCAATGACATAATGAAATGAAAATAAACTTAAATGACAAGGCAAATGAGTTACACAATATAATGCAGTTAGTCAATGATTTAGCTACAAGAACGGTTTGCGAAACTCTAACAGCAGAACCGCAACAAAATCTTACCCACCTGATTATTAGGCCAGGCTCTTTTTGTTATACTATACTAAATGACATATTTCTTTATACAGGCAAGATTAATGGCAGAAGGTATCCACCAAAACAATAAGATGGTAGAGGGTGAATGAATGATCTGCCCATGATATGTGAGTCTGATACATAAATAGTTCAAATTCTCTCTTCCTTGATTTGTTAACTTGTGTACATACATCTGGTAAAAAGAGGGTTAAGCTGCAGAGTTCAATGACAATAGAAAAATTTATCTGCTATCTATATTAGCCTTTAAAATTGAACTTTTTCTTCAACTGAACAGACTTGTTTCATATAAAGAAACAATAAATTAAAAAGTTCCTCATATTCTTCTCCATGTCTCCAAATTCATCTTCCTTAGAATTAGAGCAAGTCAGAGCCAGGAGTTACATTTGGTACTGTCTAGGCCAGTTCCCAGCCCAAATATACTATATTTTGCCATGTATAAAGCACACTTTTTGCCGAAATTTACAAGGGAAAAATAAGGATGAACATTATACATGGGTAGTACTAATTCCATATCTGTAAAAAATGTTTTAAATTCATTTATTTATGTTTATGAGTTAAAAGTATGCCTCTTGAAAGCAATAGAGATATCTGTATGCAAAACAGTACCCTGAAATAGCATTATTGGTTTTGGTTAACTTATGACTAACTTGCAATGGAAGCCATCTCTGCCAACGACTCAAAGAAATGAAACAAAGAGCAACATATTCTTGCCCACAGAGTAAGTGATTCTGACTGGATAAGATAGGTGATGCCAACCTTATGACCACAGGGTGAACAGCATGACATTTCAATTCACACACTTTAGGTGAGAGCTTGCAATCTAGCTGATATTTTTACCAAACTACAGATACTACAAACTTTAAGCTCACAGTTATTAAATATGCTAAAAAGCATGGCCACAGAGGTGCTGAGAGACACTCTGGACCTCCTCCCACAGAGAGAGTCATCAGATTGTGAGGTCACAGGAAGAAAAACTTTTTGTATCTATTCTTGTGCTTTGTAATTATTTGTCACATAAAATTGCTTATATCATAATATGTTCAATAATAAATGCAAAAATTCCTTTACAACACAAAAATCAGGTACCTAAATATAAACAAACAGCAGTTTGAATTAAACAAAATATTTTTTTCCTGTAAATTTGGGCCAAAAACCTGTGCGCATTATACATGGGAACATATTATACATGGCAAAATATGGTAACACCCTTGTTTTACAATAGGATATCAGAGACCTAAGAGTAATGTAGGAACTAGAAGAATGTAGATGTTGCATTTCCTGGTCTTGTGTTCTTTTTCTCACATCATGCTTTATTTCACTCTTGACTGTCAATAAAAATTAATCTTAAGTACTGTCACACAATCTGCCCTTAATGGCCTTTGATAAACTGAAGATTACTAGTTGACTTAGTCCTGAATTCAGCTCATTCTGCCAAGACAAGACTATCACAAGTTTCCAAGGCAATGGTAAACTATATCCAGTTCCAATGTGTTGAAGTCCCAACAGCTTAAAATTTAGACAAGTTTTAAAAGTTTAACTCTTCACATAACCCTTGCATCAATCTGAACTCTCCTCAATAGAGCAAGACCAGAAAAGAACCTACTTCTCTTTCATTCTTTATTTTCATGTCTCAGTAGGAGCACCTAGATCTGTATATTGGGATATAGACCTCTCTATGAAGGGCAAAGGGGAAAGCAAGTGAATCGGCCAAAATCCACATGTATTTGGGCTTCAGTTTCACTTTCTTCTAAAAACTTCCTTTCCTAACCTGACTTCTACTGATCTGCCAATTTTTCTATATTGAATTAATTTTATATTCACCAAGAGTTTACACTTTCAGACATTCCATTTGGATGGAATTCTTGGCTTGGCTTCTTGACTGATTAGACACAGTCAGCCTCAAGTTTGTGACTACATAGTAATTAAGGAAAATGTATGCTTCCCCTATCTTTTCCCATCAGAACCCCTGATACAAGCCAAATGTGAAGAGATCTGGAAGCCACGAGCTATGTTCTTCTAGGGGTAATGCCATCCTTTTCCACTTGTGTCAAAACAGAAGAAATGAAATGAACATCCTATACGAGGTTATCAATTCCTGTCTCTATTAATTTTTTTCTCACTCATATGGTAAAAAATAGTGATTCCTTTTTACCCTATGTCAAAATTTATGTAGAAAAAATAAAAACTTACACAAGAAACACAATTTTAGCATCTTAGACTTTTTTCATCAGAAGGTAGCACCAGTCTGCTATTAATGGAGATTTTGTGAGAACAAGCATTCTTCAGTCACCCAAATAGTTTGCAATGCAGCAGGAAAGGGAGGAGGCATGGATGGAGATTTTATGGACTTTACTGGATTATTTATTACTTATACAAAGAAAAGGCTAATTAAGTCCAATTGAGCTAAGTTTACTATTTTGACACTATAGCCAAAACATCTAGGTAATTGATATGAAAAATCATTTTGATATGGATATCGCCAAGAAGTAAGGAGTTTAAGTTTAGTGTTTTTGAACAAAACTTTACTATATTTTGCTACGTTTGGATAACAACATCTAGCCATCTATTTTACCACTACTCTTTCATTTCTGGATAAAAGTCAATAAAGTGAATACTTGTTTTCTAAGTATTGGGTTATCTCTGTTGTGATTGCTTCAGAGCTTCTCCTTCAGTATCTACCCTTTCTACTTGAAGTGTGAAATTTCATACAGGTGTTCCGAGTGTAGCAAATGCAGACAAATTCCAACAACATGACTTCTAGGCTCCTCTGGTGGCTTCTAAAATAGAGACTAACATCAATACATTTTTAGAGAATGAGGGTGGAATGTGGTTCTTAAAGTCAGTGATAATTTTTGGCATTCATCAAGATATTTCCAGGAACATGATATCAACCTTACAAAAGGATCAGATTCAAAAAAGGATTAGGATTGTAACTGGGAGTTAAACCAAACAGCTAAACATTTCATTTGATTCTGTCTGTAGGTGGTATTGCTTTGCAAATCCATTCTCACCCAGACAACTAGTTAAAGTATATTTTTCAGTGTCGCATTTAGGCAAACGATAAGTTTGGTCACAGAGATAACAATTCTCAGATCCGGAACATTGGTATAGCAAAAGAAAATAACACATGGGGATACTATGATATGTTTTTACCCTCTCCCTACATCCGGCTACCACCATATTGGAATTTTCAAAGATGATTGTCTTTGTTTCTCTGAAAATGCTTCTTCACTGATCTATCTCCTCTTGAAATTCTACCATATTTCTGGTGTTTTTTGTGCAATATGTCATCTATCAACTCTCCTGTGTGTTATTATTTGTCTCTCCAACCTCACTGTAATCCCCTTGAAGGTGGAAACTACCTGTGCTCTCTCACAAAGCCTAGCTCATGGCTAGGTCACAGGCACACAATGAAAATGCCAATTACAACACAGTCATGACCAGAACAGAATTTTGGGTGTAATTCGACTATTTTTCACTTGTTGATTCATTCACCAAACTTTGACAAACACCTATTACACACCATTATAAGCACCATCTAAGGTGCTATGGGCTAACATATTTTTTTAAAAAATATATGTACTTCTGCCTTTGAGGAATTAGCAACCAAATATTGAGCCCAAATGTGCGAAGCAGGCCTATATAAAGTTAAAACTATACTAGCACCCAAAGTATACTGCATTAACTACTACAAAATTGTTCTAAGACAGCATTATCTAACAGAAACATAATGCAAACCACCTATATCATTTTAAGTTTTCTAGTTAAATTTAAAAATATTAAAAAACATGAAAAGAGATATAGACAGGGAGATCATCTCTAAGATGGTAGATTGGTAAGATCTCCAGTTCACCTCTGCCTCATAGACACAATAAAACTACACAAATTTAAAAATTAAAGCCTTTGAAAAAGAATGGAGAATAAGGAGACCAGCATCTGTATGAAAAGGGGCAAGTGGCATGCTTCGGTGGAGTACCAGCTAGGTAAATTGCTTCTGAAGGAGTGCAAGCCACATACCCCTGGGTTCAAGTCCTGAATCCTTCCAGGGGGAGACAGTGTAAACAACCAAATAAAACATAAAAAAGAAAAGGGAGAAAGACATCAGAAAGGGTAAGAGAAGTCTAGATACTGTCTCAGCTCAAATGCTGCCCAATACCATAATCCTTGCGGGAGAAGGGACCAGTAATATAGAGTTTCTTCCTAGGGCTGAAGGGCTTACTCCCACATTAGATGCCCCTGCACTGGAGAACTGACCCAAGAACATGTGCCTCCTCTTGTGCAAAACAAAGAGGCATTTTTCCAAAGAACAATAGGACTCTGGGAAACAGAGACCAGAGGACAGATTGCACAGGGAGTAGATAGATGAAGTGTGCACAGACCTAACTAAAGGATTTTCATTTATGGAACCTAATACTTCAGCATGAGGAATAAGAAGAAGAATGGCCTCCCAGTGAATAGGTACTGCCAGTCATGTTTCCCAGGGTCTCTTTTGCCTGTGTGGTACCAGCACTGGGAATTGCAATATTGTATTCAGTCCTAGAGGATAAAAGCCTCACCCCTCTGCCTTTAGTGCATTTGTGATTTCAGACAGTTCTATCTCATGGTTACAGTTCTCAAGACTGCTGGTGAAGAACTTATCCAGGGTAGTGATAGGTAGATGGGCCTGTAACCCACAGGAAAGGTAGCTGAACATTTTTGCATAAACCTTGAAATCTTCAGGTTTCTGCAGTTCTCTCAGGAAAGATCACTAGAGAGACTTTAGTCGTCCTGCAAAACAGTGCCTCAATTGCCTGGGGCTCCTACTAAACAGCTATGGACATCTTCTTGATGCTTATACTCTAATACAGCAAGAGCTCCTATCTCCCAGGAACCCAGTCTTGTTGCATATGGCTCTCTACTCGGGCTATTGCCCATCTAGTTTTAATGACTTGAATTTACCAATTAAAAGATATAGAGTGCTCATACAGATTTAAACAAATAACCCACCTCTCTGCTACATCTAGGCAACTAGCAACTAGAAGCCTATCTAGGCTCTAAAGATAAACAGGCTCAAAATCAAAGGTTGGAAAACAATTCTTCAATTAAATGGTAACCTCAGAAAAAGAAGAGACAACTATGCTTACATGAGATAAAAATAGACTTTTTAATAAAGAATAGATAGCAATAGATAGGGATATAAATTACATAATGATTGAGTCCATTCAGCAAAAAGACATAACACGTATTAACAAACATGTTCCAAATGAGGGAACATCAAAATACATAAACAAAGTAATAACAGAACTAAAGAGAGACATTGACAGCAATACAATAATAGTAGGAAACTTCAACACCCCACTTACAACAATAGATAGATCAACGAGGCAGAAAATTAACAGGGAAACAACATCCTTAAATCACAAAATAGATCACATAGGTTTAACAGACATTTACAAAACACTTCACCCAACAACAGCAAAATTCACATCTTCTCAAGTGTTCATGTAACATTCTTAAGAATAGACCATATGTTGGGATACAAAACAAGTGCCAAACAATTTTAAAAAATTGAAATCATATCGAATGCCAGAACATTCTTAAGGATCAAACATATTTTGGGACACAAAACAAATGTCAACAAGTATATAAGGAATAAAATCATATAAAGTGTCTTCTATGATCAGAATGACATAAACCTGGAAATTGACCACAAAAAGATGTGAAAAATTCCAAAATATGCAAAGGCTAAAGAACATGCCTCTGAAATATTATGGGGTAAAAGAGAAAATCTAAGAAGAAATTAAAAAAAACATACTTGGAGACTAATGGGAATGAAGATACAAGCTTTCAGTACTCATGTGATTCAACAAAATAAGTATTAAGAGGAAATGTATAACACTATAGGTCTATAGTAATAAATAAGAAAAAATATAAATAATCTAACCCTATATCTAAAGCAACTAGAAAAAGAAGAACTAATGAAACAAAAAGTCAGTAGAGGGAAGGAAATAATAAAAATTAGAACAAAATGAGCAAAATGGAATATTATTTTAAATTCAGAAGAGCAACGAAATCAAAAGTTAGTTCTTTGAAAAGATAAACAAAATTGACAAGCCACTGGCTAGGCTCACTAAGAAAAAAAAGAGAGAAAACTCTAATACCTAGAATCAGAAATGGAACAAAAGTTACTCAAGATATCTCAGAAATATAGATCATCAAAAGAGACTACTATGAACAGTTATATGACAATAAATTGGACAACCTAGAGGACACAGACAAATTCTTAATATTATACAACCAGGACTGAACAAGGAAGAAATATAGTATGAACAGACCTATCAGAAGCAAGGAATTTGAAGAGATAATAAAAATCTCCCAAAACTAAAGAATTAACATTGTCAAAATGACCAACTTACCAAAGCAACATACAGGTTTAATGCAAGCCCCATCAAAATACCACTGACATTTTCAAAGAAATATAACAAAAAATTTCAGTTTGTATGGAATAGGTGCACCCTGGTGGAGTAGCAGTTGGGCGCAGTATACATACATCTCCATGTCCTGAGTTTACACCCCGGGGCTGGTGTGAGCAACCAAAACGAACAACAAAATGAAAAATAAAACGTTTCTTCCTCCTTTCTCTTCCTGCCTACCTGCCTCTGCTCACTTTCATTCCTGCCTATACCTTTCCTTGAAAAAATTTTGTGAAATAACAAATGATCCTGAATAATCAAAGCAATCATGAGAAAAAAGAACAAAAGTGGAAGTATCACATTCACAGATCTTGAGCTATACTACAAAGCAATAGTGATTTAAAATTGTGTGATACTGGAATAAAAACAGAGACACAGATTGGTGAGATAGACTTGAATCACCAGAAATAGATTCACAGATAAATGGTCATTTCATTTACAACAAAGGAACCAAGGGCATATGAAGAGGGTCTTTCTAATAAATGGGGTTGAGAAAACTGGACAGTCACTTGCAAAAAAAATCAGTCTAGATCACTCTCTAATATCATACACAAAAAGTAATTAAAAATGGATTGGGGTTTGTATGTAAGACTGAAACAATAAAATACTTAGAAGAAAACATAGGCAATACATTCTATAACATGAGCCTTAGGGAGGTTTTTGGGAACTTAACACAAGAAAAAGAGAAATAAACATACAGTTTTTCAGGACTTAATGAGGAAAAGACATAAAAAATTTTAGATTACATCAAACTAAAAACTTCTGAGAAGTAAAAGCAGCTATCATTGAAACAAAGACATTCTACTGAATAGGAGAAATTTGTACTTTACATATATGACAAGAATTATCATTCAATATATATAAAGAGCTCATAAAACTCAACAACAGAAAAACAAACAACCAAATCAAGACATGGGCAGAAGAATTAGTTATACGTTTCTCCCAAGAAGACATACAGATGACCAAAAAGCATATGAAAAGATGTTCTTCCTCACTTGCTACTAGGGGAATGCAAATCAAAACGACAAAGTGATATCACCTTACACCTGTGAGACTGGTTCTTATCCAGAAGTCTGGAAACAATAAATGTTGGCAAGGATACAGAGAAAAGGGAACACTTTTACACTGTTGATCTGATTGTAAATTGGTATAACTTTATGGAAAACACTATGGACATTCCTCAAAAAACAGAATGGAAATCCCATACAATCCCATCATCTTAAATCTGGATATTACCAGAAAAACTCCAAAAGAAACATTAATTCACAGAGATATATATATGCACCCCTATTTTTATTACAGGATTATTTACCATAGCCAGGAATTGGAAACAACCTAAGTGCCTATCATCAGATGAATGGATACAAAAATGTTGTACATATATACAGTTGAATATCATATAGCCCTAAAAATAATGAAATCCTGTCATTTGTGACAATATGGATGGAACTAGAGGGGATTTTACTAATTGAACTAAGTCCAAAGGAGAAAGATAAATACTGGATGATCTCACTCATCTGGAGAATACAAAAAAACGAAGCAAAGAACAGAAAAAAAAAAATCCTTGGAAATTGATATTAGAACTGAGGTTACTAGTAGGGAATGGGGTGTGGGACAGGAGCAAGGGGTGGTGGGCTTTGATGGACATTAGTGAAAGAATTCAATAATTTGGTGGTTGACAAGTGTGATATCATATATTTGATAAATGGTGAACCTACACATATGGGCTTACATTATTTTGTAAATCAAACTTACCTCAATAAATGCTAAACTAAAAAATCACCCTCAGAGTCTCCCCAAAATTAAAACCCCAGGATCAAACATATTTACTAATGAGTTTTACCAAACCTCCAGAGCAGAATGAATACTTATTCTTCTTGAATTTTTCAAAAAAATTGAAGAGGGAGCTTTTCCAGTTTCTATAAAGCCAATATTATTCTGATACAAAAAGAAAACAAGAACACCACAATAAAAGACAAGTACAGACTGATATCTTGATCAATATAGATGCAAAATTACTCACAAAATATTAGCAAACCAAATTTAACAGTACATCAAAAGGATCTTCATGACTAAGTGGGATATTCCTTGGATCCAAGAATGGTTCAACATAAGCAAATCTGTTTATGTAAAACACCACATCAACAAAAGGAAGGGTAAAAATTATATGATCATATCAATAGATGTAGAGAAAGTTTTGACAAAATTCAGCACCCATTTAGATAAAAACTCAATAAAATAGAAATAGAAAGAAAATACTTCAGCATAAGCCCAAATTCTCAATAAAATATCAATAGAAGGAACATATCTTAATATAATAATGCCCGTATATGATAAACTCACAACTAGCATCATACTCAAAAGTGAAAAAATAAAGCTTCTTCTCTAAGATACAGAACAAGACAAGGCTGTCCACTCACACCATTACTATTGAACATATTATTGGAAATTCTAGCCAGAGCAATTAAGCAAGAAGAAAAAAATCCAAACTAGAAAAGAAGTAACGTTATTGTTTGCAGATGACATGATAATATATATGGAAAACCCTAAAGACTCCACCAAAAAATTAGAATTTTTGAATGATTATATTAAAGTGGAAGACTACAAAATTAATATACAAAAATATGTGACACTTTTATAAAATGCAAACTATGTGATAGGAGAAATAAGAAAACAATTCCATTAATAATTGAAACAAAATAAATTAAATACCTTGGAATAAATTTAACAAAGGAGGTGAAAGAGATATACAATGAAAACTACAAGACATTGTTAAAATAAATAGAAAAGATAATAAGAGATAGAAAGATATTCCATGCACATTTTTGAGAAGGATTAACATTGTTAAAATGAACATCTTACCTAAAACAATATACAGATTTAGTGTTATCCTTATCAAAATTCAAAGGCATTTTTAAGGAAATAGAACAAAAATTATTTTAAAATAATATGAAATCACCAAATTGCCTAAATAGCCAAAGAAAGCATAAGAAAAAAGAACAAAGGTGAATGTATTATATGCTCAGATTTTGAACTATGCTACAAAGCAACAGTGATCAAAACAGTATGATACTGGAATAAATATAGACAGACAAACAGATTTAGCAGAAAAGAACTGAGTCCCCAGAAATAAACCCATACATATACGGTCAGTTAATATATGACATAGGATCCAAGAGCTTTCAATAGAAAAAGGAAAGCTTTTCCAACAAATGGTGTTGGGAAAACTGGGCAGCCATATGCGAAAGAATGAAACTAGAACACTTTCTAATATGTTGCACAAAAATTAATTCAAGATAAATTATAGACTTGAATGTAGGACAGGAAACCATAAAATACCGAGAAGAACAATTCATACCTAGAAGGCAATTCATTTCCATGACATGGACCTCAGAGATGTTTTGAAGGATGCAATGCCAGTGGCAAGGGAAACAAAAACAACCATAAAACAAATGGACTACATCAAACTAAAATTATTCTGCACAACAGAAGAAACTACCATCAGAAAGAAACCAAAGTCAACTGAATAGAAAATATTTGCACATTATATATCTGACAAGAGGTTAATATCCAAGACATATATTTTAAAAACTCATAGAACTCAACAACACAAGAACAATGCAGTCAAAAATTGACAGAGGATCTAAATAGACATTTCTCCAGTCAAGATATACAGATGGCCAATAGGCACATGAAAAAATGCTCATCATCACATAGAAACGCACTTTACCCCTTCGAGAATGACCTATATTGAAAGTCTAGAAACAATAAGTGTTGATGAGAATGTGGACAAAAAGACACTTTTGCGCACTGTTGTTGGGAATACAAATTGATGCAACCACTTTATAAAACTGTATTGGTTTCCTCAAAACCTTAAAAATAGAACTAGCTTATGATTCTGCGATTTCACTTCTAGGTATCTATTCAAAGAAAATGAAAACACCAATTCACAAAGGTATATGCACCCATATGTTCACTGCAGCACTATCTATGATAGCCAAGAAATGGAAACAAACCTAAGTGTCCATCAACAGATGAAAGGATAAAGAAGATGTTGTATATGTGCGCAATAGAATACTCTTCAGCCCTAAAAGATGAAATCCTGTCACTCACAACAGCATAGATAGAATTGAAGGGGATTGTGCTAAGTTCAGTAAATCAGATGGTAAAAAACAAATACCAGATGGTCTCACTCATACATACAATATAAAGAAACAAAGCAAAGGAACAGACAAAACAAAACAAAACTCCCCCTTGGATACTGGCAGCGGAACTGAGGTTACCAGAGGAGGGCAAAGGGTATTGGACAATGGACAGTGATGGAAGACTATTAGAAATTTGGTCATGGATGTGGGTGTATTATATATCTGATGAAGAGTGAAACTGCACATCTAAAACTTACATTTTTTAAAATCAAATTATTTCAATAAAAAAATTAAGCGTAAAAGGAAACAAGTAACATTAATATTAATAATATACATTATTTAACCTAATATAGACAAATATTAGTGTTTTGACATGTCACCAATATTTTAGTTTTAGTGAGATATTTTGTTGTTTTAATGTGTTCTAAATCCAGTGTGCATTTTACTCTCGTAGCAAATCTTAATTCAAACTAGTCATATGTCAAGTGCTTAGTTGTTACTTGTGACTTGTGGATACCACATAGAACAGTGCCACAAGAGAAACAGGTGCTCCTTACCTTACTATCAAAATGAAGCTTGATATATGTTCCATCTTCCAACATCAGTAGAATTCTTTTGAATGCTTTAATCAACTGAATTTTATTTATTCGATGCTTGAAACAAAATGAGAATGTCACAAGGGCTTGTATGTTTTGCAAACCCAGGTTTAGTTCACCCTAAGGAAGAATTTAAAGAATATACAAGATAACTGAGAAAATAACCACAAATGGCTCTTTATCATAGTACCCATAGCAAAGGGAGGTAGCGACCCTAGTCATCGCAACTTACAGAGTTACAAAAACTAACAAGAAAATGGAAAATGCTCTTGATGATGCATCTAATAGGGTGGGGGATGCTGCATATGAATGGTAGTTCAGGTGAATAAAATGGTGATCCCACATCAAATACACATTCAAAACAATAATTCAATACTGTTAAAGAACTCAACACTCCTTCTCATACACCATAGTATACATTCTAATAATACCAGGGCCAAGAACCATTCACATTAATTTTATAGACACAAAAACACATCACAGAATCAAAATAAAATTAAGCAAATTGTATGAAATCCCCTAGCCTGAGACAGAGCTGGGACTCAGATCTTGGTCCCTGGCTATGGGCCCAGATTTCTGCCCACAGGACCACTTGTCTTGCAAAGTTGCATCTATGCGTTGCCAAAGCAACAGGTTGAAAGCGGAAAAATTCAATCAGTTGGTTGCTTTGTTTACATGATTCAAAACAAGTAGTTTGACTGGGTTTTTTTTTTCCTTTTATGAATTGACCACTTGTCTAGGCATTACATAGACACAGTTTAACCCTAATTCTTGCCAAACAAACCCATTAATTTGCAGTTAATGTGATTATTTCATATAAATCAATTACTAGACACATAGGTGTTCATGATGGTTATCCACATAGCCAGGTAGGTCATCTCACTTAAGCTAATCTAGCAATTTGAGGACTCAGAGGAAATCTTGGATTAGTCCATGTGGTCATTTGTTCTGTTTTGTCTTGGGGTTCTGACAACTAGAGTAGGGCTTCACTTTTTTCATGACCCCTCAATGGTTACCCTGTGAAATGTATTAAAGCTAAGTGCCAGAGTGGGGAAAACAACCGATGAATCAAAATGCTCAGTCATGTTGCTCTAAGAAATCTATACTATCGCTGTAGTTTTAAGTACCAGCAGCGCAGTCCGTTTTTCTCAGTGATTCCACTGGTTTGTAAACAAACAATTAATGTGTTTCTAATTGTCTGCCAACAAATATTTTCCTTATCACTGTGGGAGCTGCAGTCCTGTGGAGAAAATTAAAAGAGCCCTACAGTGAATTCTTGGGTAGAGCACATGAATCTTTTGGCAAAGTAAAGCGTCACTCCCTAACTCATCTATTTCATATATGTAGTTAATTGTCTTAAAGCAGGCACACCTGTAAAAACAATAAGGCTACAGAATACACTCTAGTAGAAAGAGAACAGGACTCCCAATCCAGAGACCTAGGGTTCAAGTGCAGATTCTGTCATTAATTAGCCAGATGACTTTGGGTAAGTAATTTAACCTCTTCATGCCCCAATGTCCCCATCTATCTAGCAGGATAATGGTCCTAGCATTATGCACTTTATAGAGGTGTTTTGAAAATCAAATGAGATAATATATGTGAAAGTACTATGAAAAGCATGAAGCACTATGAAAATATAAAGGCTTATTATTATCATTATCATCATTAGTATTACAAAGCACAGGAGAGCTTTATAGAAGGCGATGCAGTCTGGTTCAGAGTAGAGAAAAAAGAGGAGTTCAAAGAATTCTGTTTTGGGGTGGTTGGGTTCCTTGAAGGTCTTTCTGGAAAAAAAATTCAAACAATCAAAACACACAGAAAAGGAAGGAACAGACTCACTCTACTGCAAGTAATCACCATCTATTACAGAAACTCATCAGCTGCTTAGCTCTGCTGATTGCAGTCGTGGTGGGCAGAGAGGAAGGCGGCAGAAAGAGGGCATCTTTTGTGCTTTGTTAGCTGAAGAACAAGGTCCAAGTGACTCCGGGAAATGATGTGCTTCTCCCCCATCTCTGAGTTTTCTTTGACCACTTGAAGTACCAATTGTCTCAAACTAATTTTCCTCTCCAATCATTTTCCTCTCTAATCATGTCTCTCCAATCATTTTCCTCCCCAGTCTTCTTTGCCCTTTAGTCCACAAGCTCCGAGCAACAACCACCAACTACCCCCACCCCAGCCACCATCATTGTTTTTTTCTTTCCCTTCCCTTCCCAAGAATTGCAGATTGGGCTCTCTCTAAGCCCAAAGAACCAGTCCTCTCCATGGTTAAGATCAGTGATACCAGTCCTCGGCATGTGGAAGGTGTAACATAAGCAGCCAAGTGAATTAATTTCCACCTTGCCATGGATGTTTTGGCATTGGGTAGTCAGAGTCTATTTACTCTTCAAATCTCCCCAGAGAAGGAAGCTTTCTGACTGAGTGACATTTGTTTCCACTAAGTATCTAATGATACTAATTAAATAAGTTATTCGTTGGCAGCAGCTCAATTAAAGACATTACATTTTTGGTCTGTGCAGGGATTGTCACAGTCACAGAGATTCAAGAAAAATCTCCTTTGAACAAATGTCTTTATCAAGTGTGTTTTCACAATTCATAAGCTATACTGTGTGACTTTTTCATCTCTAATACTGAGAGATTGGAAAATAGTGGTTTTTCACAGCGTTGTCAACAAATAAAACACTAAGAGCAACACCTGTTTCAGGATTTCAGATTCATTAGAATATCAGAGCTGAAAGGACTCTTAAAGATTATCTAGTCGGTGCATCCAGGTGGCTTAATGGTTATGATCACTGGGTACAGTCCACATACAACCCAAGGACCCAGGTTTGCAGCCCCAGGAGCTGCAAGAACAACCAAAGGTAAATAGCTAAATGAAATAAAACAATTCTAAAAAAAAGATGATCTAATCCGATTTCTTCATTTTTACAACTGAGAAAACTCTGGTCAAGAGAAGTTTAATATCTTGTCTATGTATATACAGCTACTTAACACACTTTGGATGTATTTTTAATTAGAATTTGCCAAAGTAGCTTCTATTTCCTACCAAGTTCCTGCCATATTGTTGTCAGAAGAAAAACAGTGATTAAGGTGTGGTTCACAGAGTGGAAAGTGTAGAAGGGGAGGATTGTGGTTAATTTCTTTTTTTACTTTCTTCATGTCATCCTAACATGAAAGAGGGTCTGACTGTTAATATAAAGAGATTTTAAGAAATAGGTGGTACATTAAGTCATCTGCAGTCATTTATCTTTGATGTTGAGTTACTTCATCAGATTACTTGGTCACCTTTTAAGTGAGTTGAGGGAAGAAGACAAGACTTGATGATAATGATGCTGCTGACGATTCAATAGGATATCTTTTGTCCAAAGATGAAGGACAATAAAACTCTGGAATATGAGTCTCTGGGAAAAAGGCATGAGTGTCAAAGTGAGGATCCTGGGCTACCAAGAGTCAGCAGGAGAGTTCTGTGCACCTACTGTGAATCAGGTATTGTTCTAGGTGCTTTACTAGTTTATTCAATCTCCATTACAGTCTTGGGTCTTAGTGTCATTATTCCTCAATATTGGATTCTAGTCAAAATCTGCCTAATTCTTGAAACTTATTAAGATAACCCAATTTCATTCCCTACTAGACCAAACCATTTGAGGAAGGAGGTGGTTATAGGAGACTCTCCCACTGGGAAAGCCCAGTAGGAAGTAGACAGGCCTGAAAGGACTAGTTCTGTTATTTCACTAGTGTTGAGAATCAGATCTATTGACAGGCAACAACACAGACAGCACAGCTAAGGAAGTTATTCTTGGCATCATGAAAACACTTCACCCTAAATGGGACCAGTAGGGATGGTAAATCACTATGGCTAAAAGAAATCAGTGGGTCATTTAATGAGGTTTTTGTACTGAAACAAGACTTCTTGGAAATCAATATTAACAAGGCTATTATAGGCTTGTATTTTTATATATAAAAAGAACAAAAATAGTACCTTGTAAAGTAAGCATGTCCATTAATAGACAGCAGGGATATAAGCAAACCAAGGCAGATCATCATGGTAAAAGCAGGGTTAATCCTGCAAAGAGTGAGAGGAAGAGGAAGAGTGGCATTAGTAGAAATAGGCAGTAAATAAAGGGCACCACAGAGCAACTCCTCATGCTTTCTGGTAACTCTAAAATCAAACCACATCTACCTAACTTAATTCCATCTTTCTACAACACAGTCTGTCTTCTTGACTTTATGGACACAGAAAGCAATTTCACTCTTCTGAAACAAAACCACTCACTGCTCTGACAATAACAAATCACATGAATTAAGGCTGACCCCGGTGTTTCTTCAGAGGGAAAAAGTCCACGAATGGAAAACTTCGAGTACCTTAATTCAAGTTGGACGGCAATAGAGTTCTTGAGAATAAATATGTTATCTCATCTGTGAAGGGTAAGTATTATATTGCCTTCATAAAATAAAAGATCTTTTTAATTCGCTGGAGCCACACTCTTGAGTTATAGATGAAAAACACAGCACTTGTCCTTCAAGAGTGAGTCTGATTTTTATAATTAGTATTTTCATCAGAATGTCAATTGGCTTCTAGAAAATTTAACCATTTAGGTAGAGTACTAAAATTTTAGAGAGAATAGATGATGACATGAGAGAAGAAGTAGTTAGGTATGTCATGCAAAAGCAAAATAGAAATCGAAGTTCATTTAAAATAGATGCATTTGGATTCAGAAGGTTTGTTATCAGGAGCAAAGAAATAATACGAATCCTTCCAAAGCTCCCCTCTGGCTCTCAGAGATTTGATGGCGCTTCCCCTCTGTTATAAGCTAGAGGAGTTCCATCTGTCAATCAAACTATAAGTATCTGCTAGATGTCTGCTGTATAGGGCAGTTGGAGGCAAAAGAATTATAAGCTATGGTTCCTTCCCTCAAGGAGGAGACTCTTTGGGAGAGGGAGACACAATCAACAGACAAAAAATGGTTGAAAAGCAATTTTGTGCTAAACACTTCAGTAGAGACTTTTAGTTCATTGGGAGTTCAGAGAGGCAAGGGTTTAGATATGGTATTTCTGTGGTGGCACACGATTGGCAGGATTTGGATACATCAATGGAAAGACACATGATCTTTCTGACAGGGGAAACAATTATAGGGGTCATAGCTTACAAAAGATCAAGGAGAAGGTTCATGTTTTTCCCCTTATGAGAGTAACTAGTTTGGGAGTGGGATCCTTTTTTTTTAAGTAAGGGAGGCTTTAAACTGTGGTTGAGTATTCAAGGCTGCAAAATATCTCTCATTGTCCTTATTATTTTCAGTTAACTACATAGAGTCTTAAGATGTTTATGTCACCTCACTGCAAATGATTAATTCTATGGGCACTCTAATATTAACACATGCCTTCCCCTAAAAAGGTTCTCTTGTAACTCAGGCAAGGCCAAGTTGACAACCAGTGATTTTTCCATTCCTTACCTCCTAGGTGGATCTTCCCTGCTGCAAACCACCATTTTGCATCTGATCTAAGGTCCTGCCACCAGGGAGGTGAGTGGGAATCCCTCTGAATTGTAGCAGCTCTGTTTCCATGTTCACAGTGTAAGTACTATACAGTTTCCGTTATTTCCAGTTGGTATCTAAGATTACATATGCCTGGGTCCACCTCACCCACCTTAAGCCGGCTCCGGACCCGGACAGGTGGACAGCTCAACTAATAGGGGACACTCAAATCTGTTTCATCCGCACACCAGACTCCCCAAATGAAGCTGCTTCGAATCCTCTCCCTCCTGCTTCTCTCTCTCCCAAATCTGTCAGGGACCCTCCCTAAACTGAAAAAGAAATATGTTTGGATGTTTTCTGTCCGTGAAACTTACAGAGAGGTCAATAATACTGTTACTCATACCGTAGCTATCGCTGATTGCCCCCTCTCAGGATGATCCAAACCCATTATACTGAGCACCTCCACCAGTAATTTCAAAAGTCTCTCCCAATCCTGGGAAACATGGCATGCCATGTGCCTTCTCCATAAACAACCTAAAGAATACTGTAACTGGTGGCCTGACAAATATGGGGGATGCCCTTACTACAAGTGCAAATATATGGAATAGGCAAAGGACCAGTTATGGCAGTATACTGTACCGGACCCCTGGGACCAGGTCTGGGAAAAGGGGGTTAAGGGAAAGCTTTATGGGGCAATCTGGCATGCAGGCCCCTCAGGGGACATATTCATCTACCGAACCTACTCCCCCATGACCCCCTGGCTGTTGGATTTCACCGACCTAGCTAACAACATACTCACCCAGGAGGAATTCTTAGATAGCAATATAGCCCTTAAAAAGTCCAAAAACCCTTTCTCCTGGCTTAACCTCATCCGCCAGGGCATTCGGCTTCTCAACATTTCGGATATAGGAAATATAACTGACTGCTTCTTATGTGCCTTTCTCGACCGCTCCCCAATTGCAGCAGTCCCTATACCCACCCCTCTTATTGTCTCAAAATCCCCAATATCCTTTACCATGAAAGAAGTGCCACTCTTCCAAGACTTGATGGGCGACCACAAGGTATGTTACGCTGCCATAAGTTCCTCTTTCTACAACCAAACTGTGCAAGTCTCAGGAACCACCACCAGCCCTCCAGGTACATTCTTTTGGTGTAACGGGATGTTGTTACGGACCATCAATTCCTCTTCCACCTTTCCATGCTATCCTACTGTTCTAACCCCACAGCTTATGCATTATGGTGAAGGAGAACTCGAGGCCAAGTTGGCCAGGTAGAGGGAGAAACGGGCTGTCTTCTTGCCTGTACTCGTGGGCCTAACCTTCACCACCACTTTGATAGCTGCTGGAATAGGCAGCACAGGCCTAGCACACAGCCTACAAACCACCCGCCAACTGCGGGCTGAGCTAGAGCAAGCCCTTGATGCCTCTGCCACCTCCCTAGCCTCTTTGCAAAGACAAATAACCTCAGTAGCCCAGATCGCCCCCCAAAACCACAGGGCACTTGCAGAAAAAGGGGGAACATGCCTTTTCTTGCAGGAACAGTGCTGCTTCTACGTAAATGAAAGTGGCCTCGTAGAGGAAAACGTCGACACTCTCCAAAATCTTAAAGACAAGTTGAAAAAGGGCTATACCCCTCTAGAAATGGAGACCCCCATGGTGGCGCTCCCTGATTTTTACCACTTTGGCCCCGATCTTTGGGCCATTTTTGATAATCTGTGTATTGCTAATGCTTGGCCCATGCTTTCTGAGATTGCTCCAGGACAGGATCCGTAAAGCCTCCCGGGTTACCTTCAGCCAGATGCTGCTCCAGACCAGAGCTTACTCTCCTATCCAGACTGGTCCAGACAACACCAACCTCTGACCCCCTCCCCCTCTATGCCCCCTGTCAGCAAAGGAAGTAGCCAGATCGATCACGGCGCCCCTTTATCCTGTCAAAGAGTTTGGAATGCTAGGCTGGCCCGGAGGGACAAAGCAGCAGCCATACCCGGGAAAGGTGGCTGATGTCAGACTGAGCGATTGAAGCCCACACCTGGAATCACAGGACCAATCCCCAATCGCGATGTAGGAAGCCCGCGAAATTCTTTTGCTTAAAGAGCGTGCTTCCCTTTGTTGGGGCGCGACTTCCCCGGCCCTCATTCCGCGGACCGGAGAACCTCGCCCGGGTGCTCAAACCCCAATAAAGCCCTGACTATTCGACTTTTTGTTTGATTGACTTTCTTTCCTCACGGAGCCCAGAAAAAACCTTTCAACATATTCTGAAATCCCATTTCCATTTGAATCTGTCTTTATCAATGGGTTGAATCTATAGAATTGCGTGTTTCTGGAATGGTAAACCAGGATGGCCGCACTAGTTGGTCCATTTTCTTTCATAGCATTATTCATGGCTTGTGCAATAAAGTAAATTGAATTGTAGATGGTTCCAAACAACAGTGAAACCTATTTTTAAAAATTACAATTATCTTGAGCCCTAGTCACCCTAGAGCAATCTCAGAGTGTATTCCTAGCCTGTGTTCATTATTATGGACTGCACGTCTGAGTGGAGGAGAGCTATGAAGACCCAGAGGGAAAAAAAAAAAATTGTTGCTGAAGACTTGCTTGGTTTCTCCCCTGAATTTTTCTGATTTCCTCCCCCAGGCTTTCATATCTTTAAATATATCAAATATGACAATTTTACGAGCAAACCAAGTCATACCCAATATATTTTTATGCTCCTAAACCAAGAAAGTGATTTAGAGTGATAAAGGCCACTAAAAAATCAAGTATGGAATAGACAAGAAGTACGCAAAGGAAATTTACCAGGTTAATTACTGGTGTATTATGTATGGTAAAATCATTTTACTGGCACTACTAGAGTGGTAGGTGCATGTGGTGAAACTAAATAATATGTCTCCATAATTCATATTGGTTCTTAGTTCAAAATAGCTGTTCTCCTAGACACATGCTCCCTAGAAAAGTGAACACTAGAATACAGTTTTAAGTACATACCCTCACACATACACATGTAGGCTGACATATGGACACACACACTAATATAGAGCCAAATGTTGTAGTATGTGGAGCATGTAGGTTTTAGTCAAGAAACCCTATGTCTTATTAGTGTGCAAAGCTACAAAACTTTGGGGAGAAGCCACTGTAAAACAGTAGGCTGCTAAGGTAGACAGCAGGACTGTGTCTGCTATATAAATATGGTAAAAGCAGCAGCATTTGTGTACAATGCATGTCTCACTGCTCGTTAACCTTGTAAGTTTATTTTCAGAACAGATCTTGTATTTTTTTCCAAATAAGTGGGGAGGAAACAATTCTTACCTCCACCTCCTCACCCCACTCTGCCCACAGACACATACACTGGCCGTAGCTTTATAGTTTTCCATAACATTTCACTTCTAGGATGGAGCTCAAGAAAGCTATGGTTATAACATTTAACTGAGCTTCAGGGAAAGTTGACAGTAACTACTTTGATTTCACAAGGTCCAAAAAGCTATCCTCCTAAAACAAACTCCACCTAAATGAAAGGGTTTTAAATTGAGTGAATCGTTTTTGGGCTAGATATATAAGTCAAAAGGCAGAGATGTAAAACAGTCTAACAAGATTCTGACAGGCCTTTTTAATGTAGGACAGAGGGTTTTCAAACCTGGCTGAACATTAGAATCACTCAAGGAGGATCAAAATGATAGAACCAAACCTAATCCAGACCAACAAAATCACACACTTGAGGTTTGGGACCAGAAATCAGCATTATTAAAAGTGTCCCAAGGATTTTAATATATGCATAGGGGTTTAAACCAATAGTGCAGAGGAAAACACACTGTTCTGTGGTCAGTTCTAATTCCATCATATTGGGTAAGTCATTTATCCTTCTCTCTCTGGACTTCAGTTTCTTCCTCTCTAAAATGAGGGTACAGAATTACGAACTTCTAAACCTTGGAGATCATCTGATCTATCTAATCTTACTTTCTGATAGGAAAAGAAGACCCAGAGAAGTTAAATGATTGATCAAGATCACTCACCTAGACATAAAATCAAAACTAAGACCCAGGACACCTGTTTCTAAGTTTGGCATTCTTGATTGAAAGAGATGTTCCCTGTAGTATCCTCTAGAGCTGAACTCTTGCGTAATTTTCCAAGTCTTCATCTGTTCCAAAGACCAAATTTAGCTTGCAGACATTTATTTGTTTGCCTTGTATATAGCTACTTATTCATCTCTGTGATCTTTTAACACAGTTCAATTTTTGTACCTCTTTCTATATACTCACTCTCTTGGAGATCTCTTCTGGTTTCATGGCTTTATATACCACATGTATTGCCCCAAACTTCATATGTGCACTTCAAGCTACTTGGATATTACATTTCAGCGTGCACAAAATTGAAATCCTGATATTCATATCAAATTATCCTGCTCCATCTGAAATGAGTCTTCCTCATTTTTTTTTTGTTAAAAGCTATTGTATCCCTCCAGTTGTTCGGGACAAAAACTTTGCCGTAGATAACAGAGTTGACTAATAGTGCAGAAACCAATACCTCAGTCTCATGAGTTTTATCCCTATGATATCCCTTTACTACTCTGTTTGAACACACTCTATAGAAATTGGCATAGTAAACTGATGACATGTACCACCAGCAAAGAATTCACATTTAGTTGCCCAGCACACACGGAGGTCCCTTAAGGGATTTTTCAATAACTATCCTCCTGACATTCTCTGATGCTCCACTTAATTGTCTTCAGGATTTCTGCAAGAGGCTGCCTGTTTTCTGGGACTTTGGTAGGATATGACAATAAGTAAAGGCAGGAAGGTGGAGTATAAAATCAATACTAGTAAAACAAATGAGTGAAAAACCAAAGGGCAACAGGCCCTTGAAAGCAGGGAGAATGTTAGTGCTATGTTTTGAAAGGCACAGAGCCTTCTGGGAAAGAGACTGCATCTACTTACAACCAAAAACAAAAATTGAAATTCTTAAAAAACAACACTCTCACCTCTGAGTTGACTCATCCCACAGGGTTTTCAGCTTTATGCTGTTGGATTGATCCCCTGTTAGAGATGACTGGTAGCAACTCCCCAAGATGATTGAAACCCAAGGACTGTTCTTCAAGATTCCCTAGACTATACCACATATCACAATCATGAATAGAGAGAGAGAGGTAACTGAAGCTAAAGGAGCGAGCATAACTGTCACAACAGCATTCAGTTGTAAAAGAATGGCTGTAACAATGACCCACTCTCATTGTGAGGGGTTGGAAATGTGTTCTAGCTGATTTGTGTTGTTTTTTTTTCCACCTTTTGTACCATTCAGCAATGGAAATGACCTGTTCCCATAAGTTAAAAG
Organism: Solenodon paradoxus; assembly: GCA_004363575.1. Taxonomy (NCBI): domain Eukaryota; kingdom Metazoa; phylum Chordata; class Mammalia; order Eulipotyphla; family Solenodontidae; genus Solenodon; species Solenodon paradoxus. The sequence continues at coordinate 68,614 of RJWH01004813.1, read as the reverse complement.
CACAATCTGTTAGCACTGGTCATAAAAAATCTCAGTTGTAGACAAAACAAATACTCTTGGACATTGACAATAGAATTGAGGTTACCAGAGGGCAAGAGGGCAAGAGGTTGGAATGGGAACAAGGTGGTGGAGGAATTCATTGGACCATGGTGGACAGCTATCTGAAATTTGGTGATGTGTAAGGTGTGTTGTCATATATTTGAGGAATGGTGAACCTGCACATCTAAACTTAAGTTATTTTATAAATCAAAGTTAACTCAAAAAAATTGATCTCTGTTGCTAGTAATGAGGAAAAGAAGAGGTAAAAGGCAGGACAATGAAACAAAGGATAGTCTCCACAACCTTCTGTCCAGGCTTCTAACTATAGCTCTGAAGAAGACAAGATTGGCAGGGACGTCTGTCAGACAACCTCGTTGACATCACAGCCCAAAACAGTGAAACCACTGATACTCAGTCTATTGGCTTTGCTGCATAGACTTGAACCTGCATGAATGAATAAGCTTTAAATAAATGACTGATAATTGAAACGTATCTTTGATTGCTATTCCATGAACTGTAGTTAGCTGTACCATAGGATTATTGGAGCTTGTATCTAAGAATAAAGGTCTGAGTTAGGAGCAGTTATATTCGAATGTGTTCAATTTAATATTTCATGCTGTTGTTAACTATCATTAATGCATATTTAGTGTGCTTGAATGACAAAAAAACTAGCTTCCAATGAAGTTTGTACCTAGAAGTGTACATTACAACATACCTGACTTGGAAAGCATCATTTGAAGCCAAAATAGTAGCATCACTTTTCAACAAAAAGCCAGGTACATGCTGAGATTAAGAAACCAAATATTTATTGAATTTCTGTTATTAGACATTATACCTCCAATAATGCATATCAACCCTTGGACTTACACCAAAGATGTCTAATAGCCCAATCTGGTTGATATGAGACACTTAGGAAGACAATAACTTAATTTTGTAAAGAGGTATAATGACAATTGTCACTGTGAGCTACTGGCTAACCTTTTCTGAAAACCTGTCTAGTGGGGCCTATTCTGGAATGCTCCAGCTCTAACCACATCTCCTTCAGGCACTCATATTTAAACAATGGAAAACAGTAGGTGCAAGGAGCTTAAGATTCCCCCAGGGTTGCTGAAAAATACAGAGGATTTCATTTGCTTAGCCAAGTAAAGCTATATTTGGAAAAAATATCCGCACTGTGTGTTCTAGCAATATGTATTTGTAGCCAGTAGAATTTCATTGAAAACAAACATTAGGAACACAATGTAAGTGAAGAAAGCAGGCACTAAAACCTTATTTCAGAAGTCTATTTTTTGTCAAACTATAAAAGTGCAAAGTAATAACTCTTGCCCAACCACCCTGATATCAAATTAGGAAGTTCATCACTTGTGTCCTAATTTTTCCATTCTGATGTACTGTTCTCTTTTCACTGATCTTCAGAAAGCTCTACTGCCTCCTACATCAGAGGAAAATGATTCAATAAACTCATTCAAATCAAAGTGTTGGTCACTTAAGAATGTTATCTTACTTAAGTAAAGCAGTAGTCATAGGACAGTTATAAAAATGAAAGGCTAATGTGCTGTTAAATCACCAGATTCTGGTAACCAGCTTGGATTGGAATTCCAGCTCTGCCACTTGCCAACTGTTTGACCCTGGGTAAATTACCTTGAGCCTTGGTTTCATCATCCATAAAATGGAGATATTAATAGCTAATTTGCAGGCTTGGTCTGAAGATTCAATAGACTCATTTATGTAAACTACCTGGTACAGAGCAATGAATACATGCTAGCTAGTGTTGTTTTCAATATCATCCTGGAAGTGTAGTGTTCAAGTCCACCATTACAGTCCTGATTTTGTGACCAATAAGTAATAGAATCCTAGTTTTAGACTCAGTGGCTTTAGCACCCTGAAATGTTCAACTGTTGACCTTTATTTGGGGAAAAAGATCTCATTTCTATTTTCTTCTCTATTATTTCACATACAGAGTACCTAGCCCACAGTAATAATAAAAATGAAAACAATATTAATAACAGTAATTAACATTTGTTGACAGGTTATTAGAAGGCAGACAAGTTTTTCTACATATTACTACATATTTCTACATATTACATATTTCTACATAAGTTTTTCTACATTTAAGTCTCACAACAACTCTATGAGGAAGATACTATTATTAGTCTCAGTTTAAAAATAATGAAAAGAAGCGAGAGTCTAAGTAAATTTAAAGCCATCTGCTTTCAAACCCAAGCTCTTTAACTACCATGTAATTAGTGAGCTTAATAAATGCTTGCTAAATTAATGGACTGTGATAAACCCACCAACAAAAGAAGATAATATCCAATCTTTTGTAAATTCTTTTTTCCTTCATGATTTCCTGATTAAAGATAGTGAAATCAGGTATACCCTGGTGACCTAGTGATTTAGTCTACTGCAGCACAGTCTACATACACCCCAAGGTCCCCAGTTCAAGACCCGGGGCCAAGGGAAACAACCAAGATGAACAACTAAATAAAATAAGCTGCTTCTTCCTCCTCTCTCTTCCTGCTTACCTGCCTGCTTGTCTTCATTGTTGCCTGCATCTTTCCTTTAAGAAAAAAAAATTAGTGAAATCAATATTTTTCTTCCCTTATTCTCTCAAACATCACTCCCAAACAACAAGGAGAGCAAAAAACAGAAACACTAAACCTCCATATCTGACAGTATTAGGAGTCATCACTCACTCTGAATTGCAGAATATGAAGATGGTAAGCTAGAAGAGTGTAGTGACATTACTCCTAAGGATCTGAAGAGAGGAATCTTGGTAAGGAACATATTTGTTCCCTGAGAATCCAGGAAAGGTTTAGTAAATAGAGGCACCAAGTACTATAGAAGAGTGAGACAAAGCACTAAACAAGGGAGACGTAGCCATCCCCACCTCTACTATGGAGAACAAGATCTTTGCAGAAAACAGATTATTGTGATTCAGAGTAGCTCTAGAGCTGGGACACCTGACCAAAGGAAGTGGGGGAGTGAGGTAGGCCACAAAAAAGAGGAATGAAGTTAAAGTCTTCATACTTAAGGGTAAGAGTACCAATCTTTCCCCAACATGGCTCCTAGAATACTGAAAGCCAGGATTATCACTCTCAAGGAGATTGGTACATTTTTCTCTGAAGAAAGTGATTAGCCTGAGAGGAAAGAACTGCTGATGTTTAAAACAAAAACGGCTGGCTAGTCAATTGACCTACACAGAAGACCACATTCTTTTCTTGTTTCAGTGCATTTACATTAAAATGGATAAATGTGAATACAAGTTTTGTTGCTTAACAACTGGGAATAAATTCTGAGAAATTTTTCAGTAGGTTATTTCATGGTTATGTGGATGTCACAGAGTGTACTTACCAAACCTATTTGATTCAACCTGCTCAAGACCTAGGCTATATGTTACAGCCAGTTGGGACCACCATTATATATGTGGTCTGTGGCTGACTGAAACATCTTTAAGGGACATATGATTGTGATAATATGACAGAATACTATACAACAATAAAAAGAATAACCATGAAATCAACGTAATGCACATTTTGAGCAAAAAAACACGCCCAGACATAAAAAGTACTTATGGTATGATTTTACCTAGACAATGTTTACAAATAAAGAAACTGATCTTTGGTGACGTAAATCAAGACAGAGGGTACTTTTAAGGGCAATGACTAGGAGGAGGCAAGAGGGGGCTTCTGGGGATTCAAATCATGTTCTTTTTTGGTTGTGGATTGATATAGTCATTTCAAAGAAGGTGTATAGCCATTTATTCGTGATTTCTTCACTGTTTTGTTTTCATATTACATTTTAATAAAACATATATTTTTTTTAAAAAGTGGGTGCACCCTGGTGGCTCAACTATTAAGTCTCCAGCTACCGCAGCATAGTCTACATAAAGTACAGGGAACTAGGTTGGTGATCCTGGATCAGTGGTAGCAACCAAGATGAACAACTAAATAAATTAATTAAAATACTTCCTCCTCTTTTTGCCTGCTGCCTTCTTCTTTAAAGTGGCACTCCCTGGTGACTCAGGTGCTAAACTTACTGCTGAGATGTAGACCATGTAAAGCCCAAGAACCAGAGTTCACAACCCAAGATCAGGAAAATAACCAAAAAATAAATACATGAAAGAGTTTCCTTTTTCTCTAAAAAAAATGAAAATCTCAAGAGAGCAGGAAGGTGAAGTCAGAATGTAACTTAGATGCTTATTACCAGCAACCAATAAGATCAAAGAAGAAAAAGTAGAAAGGAAGGTCACTATGAATCAGGCCCTCTGGTAGTCACTTTACACATGTTACTTTGTTTAATCTCCACAATTACCCTAGGTGATGTAGGTGACAACCCTTTTTCAGATGGGAAAATGGAGACTCAAAAAAGTTCAGTTGGCCCAAGGACACACACCTAGTAAAAGTGACAGCTGAGTTTTAAACTCCAATTTGTCTAATTCTTTATCATATTTTCTTTCTCCTGTTCCAGCTGCCTTAAAAAACACCTTTCAGCAAAGTAATTTAGGAAGAAGGGGATTTTGTTTATCAGAGTCATGAAGATAATTGTCTCCTATCATTCTTTGGTTATGAAGGGATAACCTAGGCTCCTTCAAAATGAGGGTATAAATGCAGCCAAACAAATTTTTTTTTTATAGTCTCTGGATTCTTTGTTTTCCTCTATTTCCTTATCTAAAGCAGAGTACCGGCTGCCTAGCAACCAAGCTAATGGCATCTCTTTTTTTGCCTTAATTCTGTTATGATTTCCACACATATTAAGAGTAGAAGGTCCGAATTCTTGGTGTCACAATATCTGCTCCTACATATGTACAATATGTGTATACACACATAGGCACACCTTCATCCTTCCTTCAATCCTGTGATTAACGTACAAAGATGACTTAGCTTCTATCTATGTGATGTCACATTGACTAAAATGTACAAAAATTCACATCTAGCTACTGCTTGACTATAAATATACCAGACATATCAGTTGCAATAAAGTTAAATTCGGAACTGTTATTTCTGTTAGTCACTTCTTTGTTGTTAGAAAAAGAATCCGAAAAAGCTCTTTCCTATCAATACTCAGGACAGAAGAGATAAGTAAATTTAAGTTTCATCTAGTTACTTATTCAGAGAGAAAAGTCACAGAGATTATAATGAAATAAGAGATGGATTAAAAGGAGAATATCATGGAGAATGTGATTGTTAGACACAATCAGCTGCCTACCAATGACCTTCTTCCTTTCTAACATCTCAATTTTGTTCACACTTTTCCGGCAATCACAGGGTCAGTCACAATGGTCTCATTTCTAAATTATTGACTTAAGCATGATGAGACATAATTGTGACCAAGAAAGCATGGGGAGAAATCTGTTTGAAGATTTCCTGGGAAAGATTTCCTCACTCTTAAAAAGAGATGAAAAGAAACCTCTCATTTTTGTCTATAGATAATTGCACCTGTATGCTCTGTCTGGAACTATGGCAGCCACCTTGAGACCATGAGAGCAATCTGATGATGAGGGTAAGCTAACATATTATGGTTTATAAAGTGGAAAGATGTAAAGAACCTGTTTCATTAATGATGTCATTGAACTGAGAAATTAACTAACCCTGGAGCTCCCCAACTTCAAATTTTGAAAAAATATTTAGGTCAGTTTGCATTGAGATGTGTGTTACTTGCAGTCAGAAACATTATAACTAAATACAGCATGCTAGCAAAACTTTTAGACTTATTTATGTGTCATTTAAATACTTCTGAAAATGACTGCCATATCTAACATCCAACCTATAAAAAAAAAATCTCTATTTTTTTAATCTGGCATCTTTTGCCTCCTCATCCTCCTCTCATTTTCCTTGTATTTTCTCTCCATTGTTTTCTCTGCTTTCTTGCCCTCCCCACTCCCTTTCCTTCCTCTAACCTTTAATTGACTGATTTAAATCTGAAATGTGTATACATACATTAATCTATATATATGAACACTGTTTCTTATATATTTGAAGGGAGGACTTCTTCACCATTCCAAATGTTTCCTTTCATATAGAGAGGATAGCTTTACTAGCGAAAAACACATGACCAATCTTCACCTCCTTATTCATTCCTTCACACAAAGAAGTGACTTCATCTGACTTGTTAGTTAGGAAAACCACGATGTGCAGCTTAGATCCTTCTTACTTCTTTCTGCTGAAAGTGAGCTGCCTATAGGAAGTAGAAACTCTACTAAGTTCCTGCAGGGTGTGCATTTCACAAAAGACATACTCTCGTGGAACAGGAATATGACAGTCCAGCAATACTAGTGACTATATAGAGAAATGTAGTTAATCCTCAGATTCAATGTTGGGAAGCTCAAATGGATGGAAATCACATTCTTCAATACCAGCTTTATCAATAATTCCAATAATATCAATATCAATAAGTAATATTTTCTTATATACCAGCTCTCTTATTGTAGAATTGGGTTAGAATTTAGTAAGACTAAGATTTCTTTTCGTTAGACCCCCTTGGACAACAATGGTGTGTATTAATTTTTTGTTTCCCTCTTCTTAAATATATTTTATTTATTCTTTATGGTACTCTGTCATTGTGGGTTACTTGATGAAAAAATTTCTCCAACAATATGTCTGCTTTACATATGTTATCTGCAAACAAAAGGTGTTTTTAATCTGGATACTTCTAGTATTGATTGGGTTTCCTCTGAAATGGGGGCTCTTGACAGGAAAAATAATTACCTTTCTGATTTTTTAGTTTCTCTGCTCATGATAACTTGTGAATCTACCTTTACTTGATCTTATTCTGGCTTCTTGGGAATTTCACCTCTAGCCGCTGCTTCTTTATAGGCTTGATAGAAGGTCTTTTCCTGGGACCCAGTGAAATGGTCAGTACAGCGTTGTAGGGTTTCCGGAGGTTCAGGTTGTTCCACAGGACCTGATGGGAGTGTGCTTATAAGGTAAACTTTAGAGTAGGGCATCACAGGGAACAAAGACATAGGTTCCATCAGTCACTTTCAGATCATGAGCCCATTCTAAGAGATACATCTGACTCTATCCCCTAGTCAAGGCTGAATGAGGATTACTGAAACTGACAAAGCAGAGACATTATGGCATCAACATATTAGTAAAATGCAGTACCAACCACTACACATTGGGAAAGATAAATAAATGTTCTATAACCAATTTGTAAATGATTTCTATATTATGTCTCCACGATGAGTAAGATGTCGAAACTCTGCTAAGGTTGAGATGTATGTTCAGGGACTCTGGATCAGGCATAGGAACAAGACAAACAGGTTTATAGGCTTCAGAGCCTAGAACTCAAGAGGAATAAGAAAAATGTACAAAATGGGAGGTAGTTTAATAAAGAGGTTTTGGCGTTGGAAGACCTAGATTTTCATCTTAACATCACCAGTTATTAGCTCTACACCCTTAGTAAATTATTTAATATCTCTTTGCCTCATTCATAAAATGGAGATAAGAATGTGCGCTTTGTGAAGCAGTGGTGACAATTCAAGGAGCAATTCACAAAAAGGACTTAACACATAGGACTTAATAAATAGTAGCTATTTTATACCTAATAATAAGGTTATGAAAAGATGGAAGATATTCCCATAGCCACTGTTGCTTTTATTATCCACTCCAATAGATTTTGACCAACTGTTTCCACCCTTATCAAGGCCATTATAGACAATGAATGGCACTAACACAGACTCACCTGAAGATGCTAGTCATACTATGGGTGATATGTTCAATTCAAAAAATTTAACTTCCTTATAATCGCAATTACTTTACATTCAATTTAATTCTCCCTAGAGTTATGAAACTATGTTGTTTGGCAAGGCTATGCTAGAAAGACTGAATTAGAGGAGGCCATGGTTGAAGAATGGCAGCTATATCATGAGACTAAAACTCTTACATCCAGTTTTCCCTTTGGCATGCCAAATGAGTTTAGTTTAAGCCCACTTGTGCTTCAATGACCACATCTTGAAAAATGTAGATTCCATTGCATTTCACAGGTATGTTGAGTAGTTTAATTAGATAATGCTTGGCAAATATTCTGAGCTCCTTGAAAAAGGGCAAAGTCTTATTGCCATTGGTAAATACTAATTATACATGCTTACCCAGAACTTTTAATCTCAGGACCAGTATGCTTAACTAAGTTCAATAACTGGTCTTTGCATTTACATATTGCTTCACCTATTTTCAAAACTTTCTTTACACTTTTTAAATACCCCTAGAAAGTTTCTCCTTTGGGCTAGAGTTTGTAACATTCCTTTTTTTTAGTGTAATTAGTAAGTTAGGAAGTTGGTTTAAACACAACACAAGCAGGCATGCACACACACACACACACACACACACACACACACACACACACACCATAATTTGAGTTTTCAAATGGGAAAATGGAGTGCTAGAGAGTCCATATAATAGGGAAATGGAGTGAACTCAGAACTAAAGGCCTCCAACTCCCCACATTTGGCTACACCATTAAACATTAATCCATTTAGTCACATTAGTTCAGTGACAGAGTCACTGAATTAAGTCAGGTGCTTCAATATTTAATAGGCTATTTTATCCAGTGATATGCTTGACAAGTGGGTCAGTATTGGCATCTTCTACAAAAGTAGAGATTAGATGTCTTAACCAAATTTACACAATAGAGATAAAATTCCTTTTCATTTAAATATTAAAATTACTTCACTGAATGGAAAATATTTAATAGAACCAAGTGCCTTGTGTTGGTTGAAATACAGCAAATAATTTTAACAGATACTACATGTACCGAATACTGTGGTAGGCCATCTAGATGTTCCCTTCATTCTGATGCACTCATTCTTCTAGCCACTGTGGGTACTAGAAGATAATAGCTGACACCTCTCTGGGAATTACCCATAACTGAGACAAGCCACTTCTCCCAAGGTCACATCCCAAGCCAGCTCATGCTGATTCACAAGTCTATTGTTAAATTTTCAGAGATTTTGTGAGCTAATTAATGTCATGTTGGTATCCTGAAATTGGCCTTGATGGCAGTGATTTAATAATGGAAATCAGCAAATCAGGGCTTCGCGCGCGCGCGCGCGCACACACACACACACACACACACACACACATATACATGCATGCACACACAGAGCTAGCCATTAAATAATTATCACACTTTCTCTGAGTCAGTCTGTAATCAGTGACTGGTCAACTTGGAAGTATAAAGGCCAAGATTTCTTACCTCAAGTTTGGAGAACTCTGAAGAATCACCCCAGCTCCAGCGGAAGCCTATGCTGTGACTCCATGAGAGTTAAATTCTTCTCTGCTGAATCCTACTGCTTTTTCTCCCTCATAGGTATTGTCCTTGAAAACATCCCCTGTAAGCTTACCACACACTATCTCCAACTGAAAAACATTTTTTCCAGGACACTGTTTTGTGACACCGGTTTAAAGCCCCAGCATATCTAGAACTGATTTCTACTGTGGCACCCACAAGATTTTTTGCCCTTATTTATTTGTTAGTCTATACTATGAAGCTGAGCAAACTGAGGTAAGGGACTATGTCTTATTTATCTCAATATACTGGTACATATAACATGCCAAATGAATGTGGTTTAAAAATTTCAGGAAAGGTTTTGTACTTGGGTATCTTTTGTGGGTTTCTTGAAAATATGAGACACAGGCATATTTGTATTATTAGTATGCAGGAACAATTTGAGGTGATATTTGCTGGGCAGGTAAATAGTAACTTGCTTGTCTTTAATGCTTAGTATCATTAACTAGACTTAAGACCTTACCCTTAACCTTAATCTCTCTTCTTAATTTTTCTTTTATTGGTCCACACTGAGGACATTTCAAACATATAATCAGAATTTTTTTAACCGAAAACCCTTTGAGGTCATCTAGATACTCTTACTCCTCCATCATTTTAGAGATGAAGAAATAGAAGTTCTTCAATTACTTTGCAGGCCAAGACTTTACCATCAAAAATTATAAAAGCAAAAAGCATAAATACTGAATTCAAGCAACACATCTTCATTTATTAGATTGAGTGCTTTGTGAACAGGGATTTGTGAATGTGTGTGCTCTACATGATGATTTTACTAAACAGCTTTATTATCTCAAAATTACATTCATTAAAATGGGATTTTTGCCTGTAAATTGTCAGGAAAGGATTAGTGAACCAGAACCTTAAATCCTAGACAAGGCCTTGGTGAACAGGTAATCATTGAAAGACATTCACTTGTTTAACTTTCTGTTCTGAACGATAACAGGCCACTTGATATCTAAAATAACAACCAAAAGATACAGCTTTTAGAGATCTTCTCTCATTGGGTTATATTAGCACTTTCTCTGCACTACCTGAGCCCCACTTGAGCCATGTAGCAGTTATTTCTTCATATTATGATACCCACAATGTCACTGAGGGTCTAGGGTCCTCTTTCATCCTCAATACTAACAGCAGAAAATGTTATGAAACTCTGGGAGAAGCCAATCCCCAAATTACTCAATTCATATTGCTCATGCTATATTAGAATAATCTGTCCAATATTTCCTTGAGATCGAGTAACTGTGTTTCTCAGAAGGCAGCATTCACTTTATTTCTCACAGAATACTGGCTATGGTGTTCTTGGGGGAGGAGCATTTCATCTTTTCCATGAAAGATGGAAAATGGTTCAACTCACTAGTGCTAAAGATGTCATTAGGAATCATATTCATACCGTGAGCCCACAATATCATTCCCACACCACAGGAAACTGCCCTTTCTACTGTTCTGGCTCTTCATTTTAACCCTTTTCAACATTTGCTACCATTCATATTCATCTTAAACTATAACAAATGCTCAGAGAGGGAGGAGAATGTAAGTAACCCAGAAAAGAAGGGGAGAATACAGCGTGATTTATCCTCTCGTATTCCCCTAGGATTCACCCCATCTGACTTGACTGAAAGAAATAGATTCATATCCTCTTCCTCTCAGTTTTTCTCCACCCTCTCTATAAAATAGATTTATAAGAATAATGTGGGAGGCCCTGGAATCTCCATATTTTAGTTCCTGACTCCCAAATGTGATTCAGTGCAGGAAGCCCTCCTTCTAGGTTGGTTAGCCTAGGGAGGGGCTGGAATGGAGAAAAAAAGGTGGACACTTGGGTGTTCCATACTCTACAATGGTCAGATAAAATTCTGACCAATGGGAGGGCAGCACATATATTCTTGTGGTCAAGAAATGGAACCAAAAATGCAGCCAGGCCAAGCTGGCTCAAACATTTTGGCTATGCAGCTCACTGTCTATTGTAGACACGTTGAAATAACCTTTTCTTCATTATAATCTGCTTAACATAAAATTGTATATGAGGGCATACATTAAGCTCATTATAACAGTGAATTACGGGTAAGCAGCATGCACAAAAAGGGAATGCCTATTCCTAGAAATTTCCACCTTTTTCCTAGAAATCCCCATCCAGAAATGTCCCAGATAGCCCCTGGGGTGGGAATAGGGAGAAACAGTCAAAAAATCCCCTTTACAAAAATGTGCACCCAAATAGGACAGTGTTGGCTTCTCTGGAATCCAGCCCACTTCGTGTCACCTTGAGGAGTGTGCTTTATCTCTCTCTTGCTGCAGTAAACCTTCCACTTGCTTTCAACTCTCTGTGTCTGGCACATTGGATACAAGGACTTGGACTGCATGCTTTTCCCAAAGCCCGCACGCTATACTGCAAGCATCTGTAAGAACACTGTGCTAGGAGATGTGAGGTTGCTTCTATCCCAAAGAACACCCCCACACATTTTTGCCTTAAGTCTTAACACCACCACTTACTTATATGCCACCAGTGTTGAAGTGGTACCAGTAGCATGATGTCAGACAGCTATTACGCACATGGTCATTCCATCTGTGTCTGTGTTTTTTCATACTCAATTAAAGTGGTGTTATAGTGCATGTATGACCTTAACACTACTGCCCAGCTTGAGATAAGTTTTCAATATTTCTGCACACCTTGCAACATTTGTTTGCTTCAACTTTTCTTAAACTTCTGTACAGATAAGACTTAATAAATGCAGGAAGCTTAGGTGTTTAAAGAGTTCCTCTTGGCCTGGGTCATCAATAGTGGACCCATTCAAAAAAGCAAGTTGTCTTTTCACCATTTACATTTACTTACATTTACCTATACCAAATCCTATATCAACACTATGGCTCTTAGCCATAGTTTTATCAGTATCCCTGTTGCTACTATAATAGCAAAACAGGGTGACATCTGGTATTCTGAGGCACTTAAAAGAATTTCATCAGTGAGACCAAAAGTTAAGAATGAAAATGCAAGGACTGAATTATACACCATACATGGAACACAGGTCCCAGGTGAGTATGCTTTAGGAGCATACCTCAAATGGACAAGAAGCAGTAGAGCATAGGTCTTCCATTAGACTAGTGGTTCTCAAAGTGTGACCCAGGACCAGCAGCATTAATACCACTGTAAACTTGTTAGAAATGCACTTATGGGACCCTACCCTAACCCTCCTGAATTAGAATTTCTGGAAGAGGAACCCAGCAATCTGTGTTAAACAAGTCCTATAAGGGTTTGACTTTTGAGGCAAGTATTACTTTATATCAACCTGAATACATTTTCTGGCTTCCCCATTCACTAGCTACGTGATATTGGGCAAGTTATTTCACCTTTCCTAGCTTCAGAAGTCTCATTCATAAAGTGTGTTAAATAGTAAATGACTTTATGTTATAGGGATTTTATAAGAATTGAATAAGATGGTCCATACAATGCCCTTGTAAAATGACTGGCACATGATAAAATCTTGATAAATATTAGCTACAATCATTGTTGCTATTTTTGTCATATTGTCAAAGAATCTTCAATATATAGGAAGAGTCCCTGGCAATAAAATAGCAATAAGCCATCTAGTTTTGGAAGAACAAAAGAAGGCCATTCTGTCTGTGTCCTATTTACTGAACATCATTTTCTAATGAAGCATTCCCTATTTAGAGAGATTCAAAGGAATCCCTAAATGGTTCAACAACCTAGTAAATCCATATTGAAAGGATTTCACAATCAGACAGGCATTAATAGGCAAAAAGGTAAGGAGAAGAGGGGAGGGCTGGAAATAGTCATTTGAAAAGTTCTCTAAAGAGCTTTTTAGTGGGCCTCCTTCTGGTCTTTGTAGGAATTAGCAAAGAGCCTCTTCTGGGTAATTGCAGTCTTACAGGTGCTCTGCCTGGTGAATGGCTGCTCTTTTGTGCCATTGGATGAAAACCTCCATGGAGCTCATGATTTAAGGTGGAGGGAGTGAACTGGATTTGGGCCCTCCAGTCAACTCAGCCAGATTCCCTCCTGCAAGGCCCAACCTACCTAACCACCAACAGTGCCAACCCAGATCCTACAATGAAGATTTTGTCTTTGAGTAATGGCTCTCCTATTTGACTTTCTCAGAAACAAAGATAAGCGGTCATTGTTCCTGAAGCTTGGAGGAAATGAGTTGAGAATCTGGGAGAGGCCGAATTCCCCTTTCTCTGGGACTTCATTTAGCCCATTCTTTGGTGTAAATAATGATTACACCTACTTGCTTGTTTCATGAGACTCACAGGTGTTGTAAAATTTGAAAGAAAATACCTATCTCCTGGATAATCCTGAGGATTACTGAGATTATCTATATGCAAATACCTTGTAAACTGTTCAAATGTAAAGTGGTATTGTGTTGCTGTCAACATCTGGGCAGCATCTAATCACACCCCTGCTGTTTTTCCTCCTAAAAGCCCACAACTATTGTCACTGTTATTATCATCTTTCCTATTATATTTTATCATTTTCTTGGTATAGTATAAGCATAGCTTGGACCTGTTTCTGAGAAAGAGATTTCTTTGGACTCGTGATATTTCTTCATTGGAAACATAAATTTACAAGAAAGAGAAGTGCTAGACCAGCCAGAAGGAGGCTAGCTTCCTCCCCCTCCTCCCTCCTTACAATCTTTCACTACCACCATCACATGAGGCTGTTAGTGTAAGCAGATCAGAAGAAAAACAATCTTCTATTACTTCCAAATATTACCAGGCCTCTCCAATGAAAAGGCTTCCTTTCTCCTGAATTTTGTTTATCACCAGAGGATCTTCTCTGAAGGTTTGCTTAGAGAGCTACAGTGCTAAGAAGTAAATCATATTCAACAGAATAGGGGAGAAGCCAGGCCCTGTCTTCCACAGCATTTCTCAGCTGATATTACACAAAAATATTCACGCCTTTTCAGTCAATAGCTAACAGCTAGGAATACTTTAGCAGTCTCAGTCCTGGCAGTTGAGAGAAGCTAAAAAATCAGCTAGAGATTTGATCTGGTATTTGTTGTGTTTGGTGTGAGTAACCTTTCTCATTACTCTACTAACTCAGTCCATACTCACTCATTTCTGACTCAGTTTCTCACCAGCTCTCCCATTTTCTGATGGCACTGGAGATGTGGACTGAACTGCAGTCCACTTGCTCAAGGTCCTATACTCTCTTTATGTTCAGACTCTGGACTCTGCTTCTCTTATTCCCAACAACTGGGGGATTGCCCTTAATGAATGATCAAATGGTTAATAAGCCTATCTTACTTTAGGACTCATTCCCTTTCTAAAATGCTTCCCGTCCTACTGTCACAGCCCACACACCAATTGGCACACTTTCAGATATCTATAACCAGGCTGTACCAACTGTGAGTACCACATACTCCTTTGAACACTGCACACTCAGCTGCCGGAGGTCTTAATCAGTTCACAGCCTAATCAATGACTCAGTTTCCTGTCACCATACCACCCACATTCTGATTCTTGTCACTGACTGCCCAGCATGCCTCATCTGAGTCTGCTATGTTTTGTCAGAAACCAGGGGCAAAATCCTGGGACATAGGACTTTGTTTCCACTTCCTTTTATGTCCCTTTCTGAATCCTTACTTTACTTCCTGTTGCTGGCCTCTCTACCCAGGATTTTTTTTAATTATCTATGACCACATAACTTCCTCTCTAGGCATTTCCTTCATCTTAACATTTCCATTCCCTTTGTGGGCTAATCCATAGTGTTATAAAGAAAACAATATGATTAAATAAAGACAAAAATGGTCACTTAAAGTAAGGAACACTTATTTACAGTTCCGTTCACTTAAGGCAGTGTTTCTCACTGATTCCCAGGCTGTATCTGGAAACTTATTTTGAAAATCTTTGCTGGGATTCCACCGCAGACAATTGGAATCCCTCCAGGCGGTGCTCTGCCATCAGCCATTTTGAAAAGATGTCCAGGTAATGCTGCTGTGGAGCCAGAGTGAGAACCAAGGGCCTACAGGAATGCATCTCAATCATTTGCCACCTCACTGCCCCAAAGGAGTAGTGAGTGGTGAGTGCTCACTCACCACTTTGGTCAGTCTGCCAGCCCAAAGAGTTTCAGGGCCGGGATTTACTTAACATTTCATGGTAGAAGCCAAAAGTCATAAAGTTATGATACTAAAATATGTTAGCCTGTTTCTGGTGTGACTCCTCCTGGAAATGGTTGTATGTCTTTAAAAATAAGCTGTGCTCTGCTTTGAAAGTATCAAGCTGTATGTATTATGAAGTAATCAGAGTCACACTGATTGCTTACCATTACAGGATCTTGTAGACTGGAGCTGGAAAC
Organism: Solenodon paradoxus; assembly: GCA_004363575.1. Taxonomy (NCBI): domain Eukaryota; kingdom Metazoa; phylum Chordata; class Mammalia; order Eulipotyphla; family Solenodontidae; genus Solenodon; species Solenodon paradoxus. The sequence continues at coordinate 52,986 of RJWH01004813.1, read as the reverse complement.
AGACTACTGTAGTTCCTGGAACTATAAAGAATTGCCCTCATCCTTCCATAATGATCATAACTAAGGTCCAATACTGGAGACACTTGAAACTTAAAATGCGTTTCTGGTTATAGGCCAGGCCTAAGCTGGACTGTTCTCTAACAAGTCCATGGTTATGTTAAGGAAATGATTGCCATCAGGATTAATCCTAGAAGTGATCGACTTGACAGTAGTTTCTGAATCTCTGTCCTAAAGTGGCGGAGTGGCTGCAATGTGGGAATGAGCAGTGTTCCCACAGATCAGTGCCACTTTCCAGAAAAGGGTAAAGTGAAGATTTAAAACATCAGAATAAACGAAAAATCTAAGTTAAGTGTTCCAAGGGTTTTCAGTAAGTAAATAGATCAAGAAGGCCAGGAAGGTCCCCCTTCCCCAAAATCTCACCCTGGCGATGGTAGCTTCTATGTGTCAGTCCTTTGCTTCATTGTGGACACTCTGTTCACTGTCTCTATAAGAATTGTCTTTGAACATAGAAAAATCTTTTAGATGTAGGCAGGCTTCTCATGCAAATGTTTTCTAGGACCCCTCCTTCCATATCAATTTACTGTATGCTGCAGCTAGAGAAGTCCTGCTCTGAGGGCGCATCTCAAGTCTTCCTCTTCCCCACTAACCCCATGTACATGTTGGAGTCCCGAGAAGACAGACACTAAGTGAGATGTGATGACACAAGGGCACTGGACACTCATGAGAGTAAGTACCCAGAAGAGAGTCAAAAGCAAATCTCCCTTCAATGATTAGAACACACAAAAACGAATTCATACAGGCATACAGGACTCTCAGTGATCTGGATCCTGCCTTACTTGACATCACAGACCTGAAATCCTTTTGGGTGGATCTGAGCTCTTGAAATCCTCTGGACATGGACGATATGTAGTGAAAGCTGCTTTTGGTGCCATTCTTCCCCACCTAGGATAAGAGAGCTACTGCTGTGAGCTAGTGCTGCGAGCAGGCAAAGGCACTCCAAGGCATTCAACGCACTGAGTTCTTTGTACTTCTATTCAGTTCATAAAATGGGCTTTGTTGAAGCAGCACAGTCTTGGAGCATGAGTGTGAGGAAAAGGGAGTGAAAAACTGGGAAGTAATCTTGGAGATTGTAATATTTCTCACAGAAGCCATGATTAAACCTCAACCAGGAAGAAAGCACTTGCTGTGAATTCTGTCTGCTGGGAAAATCTGCTGGAGCGCTTTCTGAATGTTTGGCCATCTTGTCCTATGGTCAGGACGACCCCTACAGGTAGAATGTGGCTCCGAAGAAGACTTACAACTATGGGCTGCATGCACCCAAATATCTTCATCTGAGGCAGTGACTCATTGGAAATATTTCATGACAGTTACCAGCACCTGGATGGGAGAAGGGAGTGTCTGAGATAAGTTTGGGTAACTATCTTTATTGTCTAATTCATAATTCACACAAGCCCAAGAGAAAATTCTTCTGTCCCAGTTGTTTCCCAGAAGTAAGGCTGCCTCTCAGATGCCAGGGTTGGCAGGTTCCATAAATCCTGAGGCCATCTGGTGGTAGGAAGCAAAACTGGAGAGGGCTTTGGAAGCTTTATAGTCGCTGCTGAGAATCACAAATTCAAAAGAGTAACCCAGGTCAAACGATAGGTCCCGTTGATCCGGTCAGTGACTAATCGAGCAGCAACCTTAGGCAGAGCTTTTGAGAACACTGCATCACAAATCCAAGGGCTCACTACTCCTATCTTATATAGGGGTGCCCACACTTGTTGTGGGAAGGATGTAAGAGCCAGGAGGCAGAAGAACCACAGGAGAAGGAAGCACGGCCAGTGTCCTCACTATCTTCTAACAGAGCATAAGGTGAGAGAAAGATCAGGGTCCCAAGAACATTACCTTCCTGCTTCCAGAAAGCTAATGAGATATTGGAAGTTTAGCCTGACATCCCAAGATGGACAGTGGTATTTATAAATGCCTACCAATGAGAGGGAAAGGTGTATTACTTACATTATTCTTTCTGTAAAAACTTCTGGAAATATCAGTTATGAAAAATAACAGTCCTCGGGATGAATGCTTCTTTCCCCTAACATGACTCAAACTACCTGTACTCCATTATTCCTTATCACAGTAGATGGTACATCCATCCATAGCTCTCATTTGCACCAGTCGGAAACTTTGAACTCAACTGAAACTCTTCCTTTTTCTCTGCTCCCATATTCAATCCATCATCAAGTCCTGTTGATTAAACTTCAGTTATAGTGAGTATTACATGGGCCAACATAAAGTTCTTATAACAGGGTCAGGCATGGAGTTAGTGTTATAGTGATAGCATAGTGTGATATTATTATCATTATTATAGTTTTAAATATGTCCATTTTTCTCTTCCACAATGCCTTCTTGGAGAGAGGTAAACAGATAAAAGCAATGCAGTCTGTTGGTGGGTGTGCAAATTGGTACAGTTTGGATATTCCTCAAAAAACTGAAGTTGAAAATCCCATATGATCCTGTCATTGCACTTCTGGGCATCTACCCCAAAATACATTCGCAGAGATGTATGTATCCCCATCTTTATTGCAGCCCTATTCACAATAGCTAAGAAATGGAAATTACCTAAGTGCCCAGCATCAGCTGACTGGATCAAGAAGATATATATGTATCAAGAAGGTACATATACACAATGGAATACTTCACAGCCCTTAGAAGAGATGAAACCCTGTCATTTGAATCAACATGGATAGAACTAGAGAGATGATGCTAAGTGAAACAAATCAAAAGAAGAAAGATACCAGATAATCTCACTTATAGGTGGATGTGAATAGACAAAACAAAGGAACAGATGAAACAAAATCAAGCCTGGAACATTTGCAACAGAACTGAGGTTACCAAAAGGAAAGGGAATGAGGTAGTGGGGGTGGGGGGTGGCAAATGGTGGCAGAGCCCACTGGACAATGGGGAAAAACACTTGTTGATGTGGTGGAGGGCAGGGTGTGTTGAAATATATGTAAGAAATGGGGAACCTACACACAGGAAATTATTTCAATGTGTAGAAAAATCTAAAATAAAATTTAAAAAGCAATGCAAAGTAAAAAGAGTCATGATTGTAGCAATCCAGAGAGAGAAAAACAGAGAGGATCACCTAAACTCAGACTTCAGCATAGAGGAGAAAAGAGATATCTCTCTGAGTTGAGTATTGGAAGAAAAATTAGCCAGGCAAATACGTTTCCAAGAAGGATTAGTACTAAGAGACTTCCAGACAAAAGGAATAGCATGCAATAAGACCCAGAGGTTCAAAAAAAGGCATAAGATCTGTTCTTAAAATTCAAAGGCATTTGTCCTGCTTAGGTCTGTGATGTCAACTAAGGCAGGAGTCAGATCACTGAGAGTCCTGTATGCCATTCACAGGTTTTTAGATACAATCCTGTAAAAAATATATATATTTTAAGTAGAAAAATGTTGAAAGATTTCTCAAGTCACAGTATGGAGAATGAATAGCAAGAGGCCAAAACTGGAGCTAGGGAGGCAAGTTTGAAGGCTGTTGTCATAATCCGTATGAGAAATGATGTCCAACAAAGAGAGTAAAAGTAAAGATGAAGAAGGATGGAATGAATTCCAGCAATATTTGAAAAATCTAAGTGATTAATAGAACCACCAACAATATGGGCATTGACAAGATGTGAAAGGTAAGGAGGGAAAAGAAGACCCCAAGATGATTTTCATCTTTTCCAATAGAGGCAATCAATTGGAAAATGATACAAGTCTCTGAAATAGGGAACATGAAGGGAAAGGAGTGGGATAAATAATGCCTTCTATTAGACATGTTGAAAATGATACCTGAACATTATATACAAGTGGCAATATCCAATAGACAATTTGACATACTGATATCATAATAGAAAGCTGAGCTAGAAATAAAAATTTGGGTGAAATTAATTGATAGAGGGTTATCTGAGTCATAGCAGTCTTATGGAGTAAAGACAGATATATAGAACACGAAATCTTGCGAACCTCCAACACTTAAATATCAGGCAAGAAAGGAGGCCATAATGAAAACTTACATGGAATCTACAGAGAAACAGAATCTTGTAATCCAAGGCAGATGAAACTTTGAGGATGAAAAGTGTTTATTACATCTCACAACTCTGTTGAGAAATAAAATAAGCTAAAGATAGAAAGGTATCTGTCATTGGATTTGAATTCAGAGACTAAAGCTGCAAGTTGTGGGCTAGATTACTCCTGATTATTCTTCCTGAGTAAAACATGAATGGGTATTGATGGATTGAGGTCAGTAAATGTAGAGATAATGTTAAATGTTAATGTAAATATTAATGTTAATGAGAAATGTAGAGTAAACATTAGGTAGCAGTTAACCATGAGCAGAGAATGGGGGAAGTGAGAAAAACAAGAAAATAGGCAAAAAACACAGAAAGTGGACTCTATCCATCAGTTTAAAGATCAGGGAACTTATTCAATCAGCAGTCCTAAAAAAGAGAGACCAGAGCCAAAATGTGGGCCAGTTCTAACAAACGTGCAACACAGGCACAGAAGGAACAATGTTCACCTTTTAGTGAACCCAGTTCATTATATGCTCATTATATCAAACATTCGTGGTTTTCACCCGCCTTGTGAGCAACCAGGACGGGCATAGACTCAGTCAGAGCTCTGTAGAGATCCTGAAGCCCTAGAACTTGGGGTCTGCTCTTCTGGGAATGACCTACCCTCTACCCTTGGGAATGTACTCACTTTACTGATCTTCCACCCTCACTTTCACTTTGCCACTTTACCCTCATTTTGCCCACCTTCCACCCTTATTTTCACTTTGTGACTTTGCCAATAAAAGTTCACTTTTTGCTTGTTTTCTCCTGAGTCCTGGTGAGACTGTGACATGCTACAAGTGTCTTGGAGGTAAATCTTCTCCCCAAGAACATAAGAACCTGAAGATGAGACCCCTCATGGCATCAATTCTTCCTGAGTCAAAAATGAATGGAAATTAACGAACTGAGGTCAGTAAATGTAGAGAACTCTTTCAAGATGATGCATGCAAAGCCTTTTTCTGGCTCCTTACCTGTCTCTACAACCTTGTTTTCTGATGAACTCTACCTTCAAGACCCAATTGAAGTCTTCTCTATTCTGTGTAGTCTCAGTTAACAACCCCAGGTTTAGTCCATTGTTTCTTCATCTTTGCCTCATATTTGTATAACCATTAGGGAAGGTGTCAATATGATTTATACACTGTCCCTATTTCTGGTGTATATTGTGAAAATGATAGTCAACGGTTTTATCCATCTGTATTTACAGAACTTTATGCCATCATTCAAAAGGAGTGGGCAACTCTTTATAGAGAACGGAACTCACTGGATTGGCAGTTACTAGAGGTCCTCTTTATAGTCTTAATATCTAGCCAAATTCCCAACATATAGTAGGTATGAGGTAAATGTTTATGAAATGAATTAAAAATGGTGGACACTAGAACTCTAATGGTAAGATGTGGTGCGATGTGCACACAGATTGAAGTGTGAGTTCAATATCCTGAAAATCATATCGCAGTGTAAGCAAAAAAATAATAAAATAATTTTTAAAAGCTTCAAACTTGATCCAAGGTCAGAAAATAAACTCACTAGATGGATTCAGAAGAATTAATTATTAGTGAAGAAAATCCTTAGTAAAATTTTAATTCCAATTGAAGATCAAAATAATGGCATGGCTCTCTTCAAGGCTAATAATCAGCTCCAGTCAAACCCAGCTTGTTTATGGCCAGCAACAATTCTGCTTATGCCAGCCTGTTGGTTATTGCTCTCACCTCTCGTTTGATGAGAACGTTTAACCCCTCAGGAAACCAGTCAGGGGCACAGTTGCTAGATTTAGGGACCTACCAAAATAGTATGCCCCAACATTTATAGATAGGTGAAAGCTGGTTAAAATGAGAGTTAAGAGAGACTTGAAGAAACATCTCACAAAATAACATGAAAGAGTCTGAGGAGTGTATAGGATGGAAGGGGGAACCTTTGAATTTTGCTTTAGGGACAGAGAGGTGGTTCTGGGCTGATTTCCAGGCATAAGGACCTCAAATTTATCCCTAGGCTTTCAAAAATGATCTAGGTCAATTTCCTTACCCCAAAATATATTTATTCTCTGTGTTGATTATGAATACATGAGGGTAAGATTCATGATGAATGAAGTGTAAGGTGAGAACTTATCCTCTGTAGAGCTCCCAGTCTGGTGCTACCAGCTGAACTCTGTCAAGAACCACAAGTTTCTCTCTCTACCCTCCCCTAGCTCCAATACCTTTTCTGTCATAGTAGGAGTCAGGGCACTTCAGGAGCCTCCTCTTTCAGGAAATTATGTAGAAGGTATCCTTATTTTTGATCTGTATTGTGACAAGGATATTATGCTGTATGCTATCTCCATCTTTACAGGAGCTCACTCAACCATTAGGAGTGGGCAACAGAGAAGCAACTTTATATGGGGAACAGAGCCCTAGTCACAGCAACAGCGCTAGAATATCAACTTCCTCTTCTCCAAACACACCCAGTTTGATGGGTTCTATCCAAGAAATGGTACATTTTAACCACTTGGATAACAAAATTTAATATTTACTGAGTGCCTGCTATGTGAGAAACGCTGGGCTAAACTCTGTGTATATTATTTTTAAAATTCATCATAGCCCTTTGCGGTAGACAACGTTATTGCCCTCATTTACAGATGATGAAACTGAGCTCAGGAAGAGCAAGTAACTTGCCTAAGGACACAACATAGTAGAACGAGGATTTGTATGCCTGTAGACAGAGCACTATAAGCACTATAGCAGACAAACAGCCGGTATTATTTTACTTTCTATGCTACTCAAATTGAGTTTGAATGATTCATGTGAAGTTTAAAAAATTATTTAGTTCATCATGAAAGAATAAATTAGGTAATGAGGGGGAGGGATGGAATAAACTAAAAGGAATGAAGAGAAATTCATCATCCAACCACAAGGAATTTGCCACTAGTATTCACACCCAGCTTTGGGACAGCCCACTAACCCAACATCTCACTCAAGATTCAGTGCTGCACAAGCAGGGTGGGGGTCACCAATCACATCGTATTCTAGATGGAGCTAATTCTTGTCTTTCAGAATGGACATTTTAGAGTACAACCTTTGGCATGCTGGCTCTAATTGTCAATTTCCTCACATGCAAAATGGAAGTAAATTTAATTTAATACTTTTGAAATTGAGGATTAAATAAGACAGAATGATGAGCACACCATTGTCTTTCAAACAATGCTTATCCTTCCTTGCTGATTAGGAGAGGACTGCATTGGGAATCAGATGACCTGAGTCCTAGACCCAGTTCTTCCATCTCTCTCTCCTCTCTCTCTCTCTCTCTCTCTCTCTCTCTCTCTCTCTCTCTCTCTCTCTCTCTCTCTCCCCCCTCCCCCTCTCCCTCCCCTCCCCCTCTCCCTCTCCCTCTCCCT
>RJWH01004813.1:0-45443 GCA_004363575.1 Solenodon paradoxus | reverse complement strand
AAATTTCTAAATAACTAGACTGTTAAACTGCCTTCTGAATTCATCCAACATTCTCTAGCTTTTGCTATTCAGATTCGCTTTTTACTGGAGTTGGATTCCTCTAAGAGGTTTGCATTTACTGTTATTTGGCAGATCCAGTTCCTGATCATTTTTAGTTTGGGTTTAGAATCCTCTATCAAGTACCTACAATGTGAAGACTTCCCCCAATATTGGAGTCTTGCTACACTGAAAGTATGTTTTCCTAAAACCATTCACTAATTTACCATCATTAATAACTAGTATACATTGAGAATGCAACATGTACTAAGTCTACAACTACAAAAAAAAAGTGGGGGAGCATAGGTTTTGGCCAAGAAATCTCACCAGGGAAAGCAACTATGTATATAGAGGCATAAAGCAATAATGTCCAGCAACATGGCTCATATGTAAGGTCAAATTGGTAAGCTATCTGATTGTTTTGTTCACCATTGTATCTCCAGTGCCCTGTACAGTACCTGACACAGCAAATAATTGTTGAATAAGAGTGAAAAGAAGACATATGGTAGAAATGAAATGCTTTATATTACTGTATTCTTAAAAAGACTCTATTTTAGGTCTTGGTCAACAACCACCTTTGGCAAAAATCTCCAATAAGGAAAGTTTGCCTTCAAACTCCTAATTCAGCCCTCCCTGCCTTCTTTGTTAGTGGAGAGAAATGCAACTCTAAAGAGAAAGAAACTCTTTAAATAATTTCCACTGCTCTTTGAATAACTGATAACATTTGACATTTTTCTTCTCTCTTCCTCAACCAATGGTGCTTGTTTTTTAATAGCAGGAGGGAAATTTACACCAAAGAAATTAATTTCTAACATGATGTAAATTTCAAACATCAGTTACATATAGTCTCAGGGGGATGCATTGCTTTTTTAGCACAAAACTGAAGGGGCTTTTGAGGCCACTCCGGTAAAGGTAATCAATTGTCTATTCTAGATATAAAACTGGCATTTTTTTGTCTGTTCTAGATATAAGAATGCCATTTTGGTATTATAATTCATTCATCCTACACATAATACCCACTCATTCCAAGGTCTAAAAAGTTTGCTATTCAATAGCATATTGAAAGGATCATATACTGCGATCATGTGGGACTTATCTCTGGGATGGTTCAGCATATGCAAGTCAATAAATGTAACCTGCCACATTAACAGAATGAAAATAAAAATCACATGATCAGCTCAACAGGTGCAGAAAGAACATTTGACAAAATTCAAAATTGTTAACAATCTAGATACATGTACCTAAACATAACAAAGGTCGCATATGACAAACCCACAGCTAACCTCATTCTCAATTGTGAAAAACTGAGTTTTTCTTCTAAGATAAAGAACAAGAGAGCCACCATTGCCATTCTTATTCAACATAGTACTGAAAGTTTGTTCTATACAGAGCAAGTAGTCAAAGATAAATAAATAAATAAATAAATAAAAGCAATCAAATTACAAAAGAAGTAAAATTATCTCAACTCCTATACCACATGATCTTATACATAGAAAACCCTAAATATTACATACACACACAGAGAGACAGAGCGAGTAAGCAAGAGAGAGGTAAAGACAGAAAGAGACAAAGAGAGAGACAGAGAGAGTTAGAACTGATAAACTCAATAAAGTTGCAGGAACAAAATCAACATGCAAAAGTCAGTTGCATTTCTATACATTAACAGTGAACTATCCCAAAGGAAATTAAAACGATACCATTTACAACAGCACCAAAAAGAATAAAATACTTAGGAATAAATTTAACCAAGGAGATGACAGACTTTCACACTGAAAACTGAAAAACATCAATGAAAGAAATTTAAAGAGACACAAATAAATGGAAAGATATTCCATGCTGAGTAATTGGAAGATTTAATATTGCTAAAATGCCCATACCACTCAAAGCGATCTATAGATTCTGTATTCCCATTAAAACTCCAATGACATCTTTTACAGAAATAGGGAAAAGAAATTCTAAAATTCTTATCATGCCATGAAAGTTTCTGAATAATGAAATCTTAAGAAAAAAGAACAAAACTGGAGGTATCATGATACCTGATATAAAAATATACTACAAAGTTAAGGTAATCAGCTAGACATATAGACCACTGTAACAAAATAGAGAATTTAGAAATAAACCCACACATATATAGTCAACAGATCTTCAACAAGGGAGCAAAGAATATACAATGTGAAAAAGGCAGTTTCTTCAACAAATGGTGCTAGAAAAACTGAATATCCACAGGAAAAATGGATGAAGCTGGACCATTACCTTGCACCATATGTAAAAATTAACTTAAAACTCCTAGAAGAAAAGAAGGGAAAAGTTTCTTGACATTAGTCTTGGTGATTATTTCTTGACTATGACAGCAAAAGTACCATTGATAAAATAAAAAATAGACAAGAGAGACTACATGAAACTACAAAGCTCTGCCACTGCAAACGATCAACAGGATGAAAAAGCAACCTACTGAATGGGAGAAGACATTTGCAAATTCTATTTTTTATAAGGGATTAATGTCTAAAATGTGTAGGGAACCCCTACAAATCAAGAGCAAAACCACAAATAATCTGATTTTAAAATGGACAAAGACATGAACAATGCCTCTGAAGAAGACATCAAATGCTGACTCGATATATGTAAAGGTACTCAGCATCATCACTCATCAAGGCAACGTAACTCAAAAGCACGATGAAATGCCACCTCACACCTGTCAGTATGACTGTGATTAAAAAAGTTATCTAGTATTGGTGAGGATGTGGAGAAATTAGAACCTAGTACACTGTTTGTGGGAATGTGATCTGGTGTAGCAGCTATGGAAAATAGTATCTATATTCCTAAAAACAATTGAAAATAAAAGGTGCGCCCTTGTGGCTCAGGTGGCTGAGATGGCTGGGGTGTGGACCATGCAAAGCCCAGGAACACAGGATCAAGACCTGGGGCAGGGTGGGGTGGAACGAAAATCAAACAACTAAATAATTGTAAATGCTTCCTCCTCTCCCTTCCTTCCTCTTTTAAAATAACATGAACAAAATAGGACTATCAGATAATCTAGCAATCCAGCTCCTGAATAAAATGTGGCACATACATGCCATGAAATATTAGTAAGCCCTTAAAAGAAGGCAATTTGGTCATGTGCCACACTGCAGACAAACATGGAAGACAATATGCTAAGTGAAATAAGCTCTTGGTAATTTGGTGGTGGGTATGGTGTATTGACATATATTTGAGGAATAGGGAACTTTTACCTAAGAGTTCTTCTTATTTTGTGAAGCAAAGTTACCTCAGAAATAATAATTTTTTTAAAATTTGCTTTTTTAAATAGTTTTTTTCCAAATTTTTACTTTGACAACATGGGTCTTTCTGCCAGCCATATATCCAAAATTATCTCTTGCTGTTTGTTCTTGTTTGCTGTTGTCCTTTATTAACACTCAAGCTGAAGGTTTGTCTCTCCATTCTGTCTGGGCTCTATTTCATGCATTAGGTGATCTTTGTAAGTCTTCTAGGACTCCCTGGAGAACCAGAAAGTTCTATGTTGTTGAAGATTTAGTCTTGATTGCTGATCTCAAGATTTTGCAGAAGGAAATTTATTCTGAAAAAGAAAAAAGTAGGAAGACAAGGAAGAAATGAAGTCAGGGAAGGAAAGAATCAAGGGAGGGAAGGGACGGAGGGATACCCTAAGCCCTTACCTGATAATTGGGTTTAAAGACAAAAATTATAAAACTCTTGCATAGAAGACACTGCCTTCAAAACAAACTGGATGAAGGATTCACTGGGGTCATTGGAAATTGTGGACATAACTAAAAGTTTGAAGCTATGAAATTTTGAAACTAAAATACTCCTGATCCACAGCTCTTGGGCAACAGTTACTTCAGTGACTCAGGTTCAAGCCGCTGTATGGGATCGAATTTCTATGGAAAGTAGAGCAGAAAAGCACATCATTTCATTTCGGGAAGCATTCGTAATCTGGAGGAAAACCTGCTTTCAAAAGGAAAGCAACTGTTTCTTTAAATGTATACACAGAAAGACTATGACAAATAACTCTGAGGAAAATGGTTCACCATCCTGGCTTGTCAAGCCCAGGACTTCTATGGATGATTGATCTCTGCAGTTAGAGCCTGAATCAAGCTAACAACCTGTATAAGACAACATCAGGAAAGAATAAAAAAGAATCATGAGAGAAACTAAATGAAAGCTTACATGAGCCTTTGAGCCCAAATCTTGATTGAAAGTGTCCTGAAGCCTCTTTATCCCATTGCTTTCCTTCTTTCTTTTTCTCTTTCATTTTTTTTTTTTTTTTGAAATTTTTTTACTACATATTGAAGTAAAACGAGTGTATTTCCATCAGGAGTCTGAACTCCCAAGTGGGCTGTTTTCTTCCTCCCATTACAATAATTCTAATAAACAAGAGCTGTCAAGTACTCACCTTATAAATCACAGCTCTAAATATCTTCAATTTACTGTCTGCTCATGCCAGTCTCTGGCATATCTACTCAGTGTGTCCATTTCAGTGCATTTCCTATGTGTTCATAATTCTGTCAAGGACTTCAGTCTGCAACTGAATTCCATTAATAGGGTAAACAATTGATAATAATAGTAAAACTTTTTTGTGCATCACTCTTCAGCAGCCCCATACCAATGAGACGAGTTTAGAGGAAACTTAGGCAGTTAGAGTAGGGGACATGGAATGAGGAAGTGTATAACTGACAAAGTCTGAGATTTTCCTGTCACTAAAGTAGGTTCACCCCTAGAGACAAAGACCCTTGAGACAAAGACAAAAGGTATAGTTGCCCCCCCACCAAGTAAAAAACAGTCTGAATACTTCATTAACATACCAGGCTCAAAAGCAGCCAATCCGAAGTAGTATAGTTCAGAATCCCTTATCAGCATAAACAAGGGACCAATGGGACACCTTAATACTTCATTAACATACTAGGCTTGGGATTATGCCAATAGGGGAAACCCACACAAGCCTGTAAAGAAGATCAGAGCCCCTAGACCATGATCCAAAGTAGCATCCCTTCCTTGGGACCTCTCCCAGTGTGGGGAATCTGTACTTTCTCCAATAAACTTTCCTCTGCTTTTGCTTGCTTCTTTGGTCCACTAGTTCATTCTTCAGAATGCCCTGAGACACGACCCAGGTACCAGGACACCAAACTACAATCTCATTATCACTAAGACCAGGATTAAGATTAGAGAGATACTGCTAATTCGTTCAAGTGCTTCCAATTGAAAGTTAGTGTTGACCAAAATGCATGGACCCAGAGATTTGCAAACAATGAGAGTCCACCGGATAATCAGTAGACTATTGCCTTCCTCTGTCTTTCCAGGTCAGGCTCACAGACCCTTGAATTTTATCTCTGTTTTTTGCCTTTTTCTCTTCTGTCTAATAACCACACAGCACCCTTTCTCCAGGATGGCTAGCTTTAATGCCAGAACATCAGCTGTGATTCAGCTCAGGATAGAAAAAGTCTAGACCGGCAAAATTCAAACTCGACGAAGTTTATCTCCTATGCTCCTTAAATGCCTTCACTGCCATTCCTTCTAAGAGAGACTCCCACCTCTGTACACACAGCCCCGTATTTTAGATCTATCCCTTTTCCCTTGTCAGTTTCCTCTGTCATAGACTCCATTCATTCAGGGATCTGTTCTGAATCCCTAGAGTAAAAGTTAGGGTTTGGTGGCAATGAAAAATGCTTTCTATTAAATGAGGGCTACTTTGTGGGAGATTTTTAAAGTAATAGCTTGATTGAGACATAATTCCGAGCTCATAAAATTCACCCCTTTAAAGTATAAAATTTAGGGTGTTTTGTTTTGTTTTGTTTTGACTATATTGACAAAGTTGTGCGATGGCCACCACTATCCGAAGCCAAAACATCGTGACCCCCACAAAGAAATCTTGTACCCTTGTATCAGTCACTTCCCATTCTTCCCCTTCTAGGCCTTGGCAAACACCAATCCGCTTTCTATGTCTCTGAATTTGTCTATTCTGACATCTCCTATGTAACATACAATATGTGGTCATTTGCAACTGGCTTCTTTCACTTAACATACTGTTTTCAAGGGTCACGCACATTGTAGCATACATCAGTACTTCTTTCTTTTTATGGATGGATAATACTCTGTGTTACTGGTTATACTCCATTTTGTTCATTTATAAATGGATGGCCATTTGGGTGGTTCCCACTTTGGGGTTATTATGAATAATGCTTCTATGCATATTGTGTACAAGTCTTTGTATGACATATGCTTTCAGTGGTCTTGAGTATATGCCTAGGGGTGGAATTGCTCAGTCATGTGATAGTTCTGTTTCACTTTTTGAGAAACTGCCAAAATATTATCCAAAGAGCTTGTGCCATTTACATTCCCACCAAAAATATATGAAAGCTCTTGTTTCGCCAAGTCCCTGCCAACATTCATCATTATTTGTCTTTTATTAGTATGATAGGTGCTTGACATGTAAATTATCTCATTTTATATTCACAGCAACCATAAGGATAGATATTGTTCTCCCTATTTTGTAATGAGGACACCAAGACTCAGATAAATTAAGCAATAATAATATTTGAGTGCTAACGATATGATGGATATTCTTGGAAGTCTTATCTCCTTTAATCTGTACCATGAACACAAGAGGTAGATAACATTTGAATTCCAGACATCGAGACATTAAAGTACCTTACTCAAAGTCACACAGCCACTAACCAGTGAAGCCAGTATTAAAACTCAGGCAATCTGTTTCTAGTAGGTAGTGAAGTTAAAATTCAAATCCAAGGCCATTTGATTCCAACAAATCTCATGCTCTCCTTGCTATATTCCACTGATGCATCTCTGATGCTATCCCTTCAAAGCTGCTTGCATTTTAACAGGTGGTGTAGGAAAACATGTTAGTAGCCAAAAGGAAATAATCCCTAACTGTAAAATTATGGGTGACTTGACCAAAATATCCGTGCAAAGGAAATAATCCCTAACTGTAAAATTATGGGGACTGGACCAAAATATCCGTGCAAAGGAAATAATCCCTAACTGTAAAATTATGGGTGACTGGACCAAAATATCCGTGCAAAGGAAATAATCCCTAACTGTAAAATTATGGGTGACTTTATTAAAATATCTATGCAAAGTAAATAATCCCTAACTGTAAAATTATGGGTGACTTAATCAAAATACCTGTGCAAGTAAAGGACTTCTAGCCTTCTGTAGCTATTGATGCCGTGGTATCTTGTGTGACCCCACCCAGAAGACACATCACAGGACAGTCATGATGAAGGGTAGGATATTGAGGGGGGGCATCATTCAAGGAATGTTCCAAAATATTGAATAAACATGAGGTTCCACATTTATAAACAGCTGGAAATTAACATGTAAATAAAACTTCTAAAGTAATTTTTTCTAAATTAAGAGTTCCACAAATACTTGTCTCTACATCGAAAATAATAGCTAAACTTATTGAGAGTTCACTATGACACAGTTCTATGGGATTTGCATATTCGGAAACATTAAATTATCACATCAATCCTCTAGAATTGGAATTATTTTCATCCATATTTTATAGATGAAGAAACTAGGTACAGAGACGTCAAGTGACTTTCCCAAGGACACACAGCTTATACATAGCAAATCAGATTGTGAAAAATAAGTGGTCTACTATTAGAGGCAGGGCTATTTAACCACTGCCTCTTAAAGGAAATCGCAGGGTGGATCCAATGAATTTATCTATAGGCTTTAAAATGTCCATTTGTTTTCTAGATGTCAGTTATAGTATAATTAATGATGGTTTTAGGACATAAATTCAAAAACATTTGAGTTCCTTCTGAGTCTAAAAATACACAAAGTATACAAATTCATTCATGAAGTCAATCTTAGTAATAAAATCTTTTTGAACTCCTGTGTCAAAAACTTCAGCAACACTGCATAAATATTACCCCTCATGTGTCCTGTTGATTTATCACACCAGAATGTTCATGCGCTTCTATGGGATTTATTCAGCGTTCATCAACTCCCATTCTATATTTCCAATATCAAGGCCTAACAATTCATAGAGTTCGGTCACCTTTGAATGATCTTTACTTCTTAAGGAGCTATGGAATGAAAGGATACAAAAGATTGAATTTAAAGACAGACACATCTCTCAAACTTTCCTCTTAACTTCAGATTTAAAGACAAAAACAGTCCCTTAACATTCAGTGATTTTTTTACTGCTAAACACTACAGGGAACCCCTAAATATACATCATGGAAAAATGGCAAGGGTGCATTTTAACAGGTGGTCCAGGAAAGCATGTTACTAGCCAAAGGAAATAATCCCTAACTGAAAAATTATGGGGGACTTGATTAAAATATCTGTGCAAAGGAAATAATCCCTAACTTTCCATGATATTAGCCTGGGATCTCTGTACTCCTTTTGAGACTGAGACACAGAATGAATAACTCTGCAGGACAGTCAGGAAGTCACAGGAGAACCTGGGAATGAGAAACGTGGGAGAAGATGACAGAGTAGAAGAGGAAAGCTACAAGAAAGGATATTAGACAAATGTCCACATTTTGCTCCCAGGGCTGCCATAGCACATATAACCCCACTAAGGATAAGGAGGAAACTTCGAGCTAAAAGTCATTGTGAGCTCTAAGTATCAGTCACTGTGTGACAAGCATGAAAAGCACTTTCTCACTTCAATCATCACAAAAATTCTGACACATGTGATATCATTACCCCCATTTTTGACAAATGAAACAGGCACAGCAAGTAACTCGCCCAGGCTGAGAAGCTAGAGCTACCTGATTTCAGGATAGGCTCTGAATTGCCACTTTCAATCTCCTTTTAGGTGTTTCATATAAGCCCTACCCCACTGAAAGTTCTTTTATGAAATCTGTAGTAATGACAATGTTCTCTCTCTCTGCTTATAGCACTTGACAAGATGTATATCGGTTCTTGAAAGGGTAGCTTTCAGCAGCACGCAATATAAATAATCATGTTATTGAGTATCTCCTCTCAATTGACACAATAAGTTTGTTTCGTTTATTTCTCAAAACAACCCTAAGAGGTGGGGATGGCTCTTCACTTCACTTTAAAGAGGGAGAAAAAACTAAATCCCAGAGAGCTTATGTGGCTAGGCCAAGGTTACACAGGTAGGTAGTAAATGGTGCAGTCAGAGCTCAAATTCAGGCAGTATGACCCCAGGGCCTGGCGCTTAATAACTGTGCTATAGTTTCAGGATGCAAAGAAACTATTGGAGAATATTTCGTTTGTCTATTTTTCTATCTATGTCATTATAATTTTAAATAAAAATACATTTCTAATGGCTTCTTAAATAAAAACTACACATTTTAAGTTTTATTAATTTACTTTTCCCTGGCTCCAGGTCTCAAACCCCGGTCCTTAAGCTTTACATGGCCTCTTTGGAGGGAAGAAGTAGAATCGTAACCTAGCTCTCCGCTGTATTTAGTCCAGAAAACTGAAGCAAAATAAAACTCAGTGCTTCCCTCTAGTGTACAACTCTCAAACTGAAATTGAAGCTGAGTGGTAATGACTCAACATAGCCACAGGATGTCCCTATCACACAAATATTATCAATTTTTTAAAACTACTACTGTTGCAAACCACTTAAAAAACATTTCAAAAAATAGGAAAGTCAAAACCAGAATTTTTTTTTTCTGTCAATACTACATTATTTCGGAAATTATCACTAAACCGTGTATGCAATTTTGTAAACTTTTAAAAAATTGGATACTACAACATAAATAAATTCTCATTAAGGGTCAAAGACTTGGAGACAAATTGACCTGCCTTCAAACCTCAGCTCCACATTTCCAAACCAAGTCACCTTGGACTACTTGTCTTCTAAATCCTAGGTTTCCTTTGATAAAATAAATGACGGTAAACATAACTAAAACTCAGTACTGCTTAGGGAGTAAAGAAGATGATGCGTATTAACTGTCTGGCACACAATAACTACTCAAACAAGGCATTCCTTATCCAGAACATTTTAAGACCATGCTCAACACTAAGCACTCTTGCTTTTGGAGGCCTTATTCCATATCTTACTATATATTCTTTAACACATATTCGCCGCCTATGTTAAATACCATTTTTGCTAAAACTTTGAAGTATGAGACAAATGACATAATGAAATTATTTTTAAATTAAAATAAAATTTAGATTTTGCTTTTGATACTAGTGATGACTTCTTAGCAGTTTATAAATATTCAAGAATCCTTACAAACTAACACTAAGCAACAATTTCCTCAATGCATTGAATTTTTTCTGAATGTAAAATATAATACCTGACAAAATTGATGGATTGCATATTTTGATATTTGTTTAAACATTCATTGATATTAATTTGTGCAGCTATTTTCACATGTGGAAGCCAATACTAACAGTCAAAAGAGTTCTTTGAAAGTTCTTTTTTAAGAACTTGATAAGCCTTAGGCACTGCTGGTTAATGGATTAAAATAAATGATCTGGCCAAATAATATATATCACAATAAAATAATATGTATACATATATAATGAAATAATACATATATTAATAGCATAATTTTGCTGTATATTATTTTATGGCTCTGGAATATTTAACTTTATGTATGTCCCAAACTTTATTCACTCATTCAGCTCTTAGTACATATTCAGGCAGTGTCTAATTTTTCCTTATTATAAATTGTATTACAATGGATATATTAGATTATACATTTATAGTCAGTGTATTAGGATTGAGTCCCAGAAGTGGAAATTACTGGGTTAGAGTATATGAATATCAGTAATGGTTCTTGACATACGGCCTATTTTCCAAAATATTTGTACCATTTATGCTTTCTTCAATTGTGAACAGAATAAACACAGCTCTTTTATTGCTCTGTCATTGGCCTCAGGTTGTCTCAAATTTATATTCACTCATTTCACAGGTCAAAATATTGATATCTGGCTTGACTATGCATTTCTGGATTAATTGCTTAAAATACTGTTTGCCATCATGTTGTAAGTCATATGCATTTCCTGTTTTGTGGTTTGTCTCTTCCTCCCTTCTAAGATCCAGTGGTAGAGAATTGACATCTTGCTCAGCCTTACGCAGAAATGGGTAGTTATTATTACTATATAATGATTACAAACTGTGCTAACACTATGGATTGATTCATTCCACTTCCATTGAGATCTCAGTTCTGTATTTGTCTGGAACTTTTTTTAAAACCATCCAACAGCACCCTTCTTTAGACCTTTTAACAATCTTTTAGGTACTCGATTCCCTGTTTTTAAATTCCTTCCTGTAAATTGTTATGAAGCTTTGGGAATCTAGTCTAACTATATCCAATGCAGTTTAAAAATTTGTACCCTTTGACCCAATAATCTCACTTGGAAAGTTCTATTACACAGAAATCAAAGGATGAGGATTCATTAACACAAAGCACTTATTGCAATGTTATTTTTCATGGCAAACAAAGCAAAACCCTGGAGGAAAACCTGAATGTTCCATAAGGTAATGACTGAGTTCATGACATGATAGCCACAATATTGAATATTTCAGATCAAACAGAGAAAAAAGCTGCATATATAGATTGTGCTGAGACTATGTCTTAATACGTATTTAATAAATAAGTTGTATAATTTTCTTTTTGTAAATAATGAAGTAAGGGACATCCCTTCCTGCTTAAACTTCTTAGAGTGACTTCTGTTTCCTGCACTGAACTTCGATAAGTGTCCACACTGTTGTCATTATCACTAAATATTAGAAAACTAAGGTACTTCCAATTCATTTATAGACCACATCAATGTGATAAATATACCAGAAAATTCTTAGAGGCCCAGTACATACTAAAATATTGTACCACACAAGGGACTTCTACTTGGCTTGGATTTCATGCCTATCTACTAATAAGAGGAGTGCAGGGTATAGTGACTACCAGTCCCTGAATGTTACATACAATGCAGGAGGTAGGTCCTCCAACAAGAACAGCATAGATGATTTTTGCCATGTTTTGCTAAGTTCTGTGAGGTGAAGTAACTGATGGCAGACCAATGGTGTTCTGAGAACAGTTCAAAAAATCAGAAAAAAAATAGCAAATCCTAATTTCCTTTTTGAAGGCATCAGAGAGCTCAGACTTGAGACGTTAGCTTCTAGGAAGAAGGAAAATTCATCAAGGTAAGGGCAACTTCCCGCATGCATTTTTTTCAGTATGTTTTTCCTTCTCCTTAGGACACTTATCTTGGCTCTGACACTGGGTAGAGGATATGAAGCTCTCTGGGACAAAGAAGCCAACAGAGCTTTAGGTAGTATCACAGGCAGGGACTGGAGTTTAAGAAAACAAAAACTCTTAGATACAGAAGACAGATTGGTGGTTACCAGGGGGAAGGGGGTTGGAGGTGGGTGAAATAGGTAAAGGGGCTCAATTGTGCAGTGGAGGAAATTGAAGCTTTGGTGATGATCATAATGTAGAATATAAAGATGTTGAATTATAATGCTATACACCTGAAACTTATATAATGTTATGAATCAATGTTACTTCAATACAAATTTACTTGAAAAATTCATCTTTAACTCCTGCCAAGGTCAGTTAGGATTTGAATGCCCACAATCTGCCACTCAGCTCATCTCCCCCTGGAAATTGTGGGGTGGGAAGGAGGGGGAGGGAAAGAAGGACAAAGTGGTTGAAAAGTAAGGTAGAGTTTAGGGAATTTTCATAGGGCTGGGGAGACAAAGATTGGAATTCAGAACTTCTCAAAAAGTAAGTCCCCTAAGGAAGCATCTATCCCCTGACTCTCGTGTAGGACCAGTTAGAGGGCTAGTAATATCCTAGTAATGAGTAACTAGAGGTAGGCTTAGTTTAACAAACTGCAAACCAGCCTCAAGCAGC
The DNA here is from genome assembly GCA_004363575.1 of Solenodon paradoxus. Classification (NCBI taxonomy): domain Eukaryota; kingdom Metazoa; phylum Chordata; class Mammalia; order Eulipotyphla; family Solenodontidae; genus Solenodon; species Solenodon paradoxus. The sequence goes on along the minus strand of RJWH01004813.1, from coordinate 32,580 downwards.
TCAGGCACTCATTGGATGAAGGTAAGTTACCTTTCTTGCTGCCTTGCAGAAAATGGGGTGAATCCTTTCTGGAGGGACATAAGAGCCCATATGCATTTTCAGGCACAAAGTCTGACAGTCAGTTAAATGAATAACCTGATATACCAGAAAACAAGTCCAAGAAGGAAAAAAATTCCAAGCAATAGAAACAGACTCACAGTGATCTAGTTATTGTAGCAATATGATGTGAGCTATGAATATTCAAGAAAATAAAGGATAGCTTGGTGAATTTCATCAGAAAACTAAGCTCTATACAAAATAATAAAAAAATTCTAAATTAAAAATATATGTTGACTGAAATTAAGAATTCAATAGATGAACACATAAAACCTAAGGTTTACTGCTACTTCGCAGGACATGCCAAGTGCCACCTATGCTGTTTTCACTGTGTAGTATTTGGGGACTGTCAATCAATATGCCCTGCACAATTCTTGTCAGAAGGTGGGTCTAAGTCAAATCAGTTGGATTTTCCTAGGAATCTTAATCAAGCTGAGTAATGCAAAGTCAGAAAACCTAGTGTCAGTGATGCCCTGGGGTAGTAGTGTATTGCTTCCTCTATCTAGATCGCAGAAGATACCTTTTTTTTCTGAGAACTGGTTTAGTGTTTCCTTCTGGGAGCTTTCCAAAGAAATTTCTTGATTAGTCAGTGTATTCATTTGGATACATAATAAACAAAGCCATAAATCTCAACTTCAAAAATATCTATTCCTTATTCATGTCCAAGTCAAAGTAAAGTAGCCTAAGGCGTATGCTCCAAAGTTACTCAAGAACCAGGCTCCTTCTTTGCTTTGGTTCTGCTCTCCTCCAGCTCTTAGGAGCTGCTATGGACTGAATGTTTGTGCCACTCTAATATTCATGAGATGGCATTTGGAAGTGGGGTTCTCTGGGGGGTAATTAGGTCATGAAGGTGAAGCCCTCATGAATGGATTTAGTTGCAAGGAGTTCATCTGCAAACCAAGACATGGGTTGGCTTCTCTAGGAAATGAATTGATTGGCAGCTTGATCCTGGATTTCCCAAGCTCCAGATTATGAGAAATACGTTTCTGCTATTTAAGTCATTTAGTAGATGGTGTTTTGTTATAACAGTTTGCATTGATTAAGACAAGTATGGAGACTAGCGAACAATACAACCAGAAAGGCTAAAGGGAATTCCAAGAAACCAAAAGGCAAGATGTCTGCTTACACCTTCTTTGTGCAGACGTGCGGAGAAGAGCATTAGAAGAAAAACTCAGAGGTCCCTGTCAGTTTTGCAGAATTTTCCAAAAAAGAGCTCAGAAATGTGGAAGACAATGTTTGGGAAGGAGAAATCTCAATTTGATGGAATGGCACAGGTAGATAAAGTATGCTATGATCGAGAAATGAAGGCCTATGGACCAGCAAAGGGAAGCAAGAAGAAGGGTCTTAATGCTCCTAAAAGACCACCATCTGGAGTCTTCTTGTTCCATTAGGAATTCTGCCTAGAAATCAAAATCAAGTGTGCAAATCCTGGCATTTCTATTGGAGAGGTGGCAAAGGAGCTGGGGGAGATGTGGAGTAACTTGAGTGACAATGAAAAGCAGCTTTGCAACACCAAGGCAGAGAAGCTGAAGACGTATGAGAAGGATGGCGCTGACTAGAAGTTGAAAGGGAAGCTTGATTATGCCAAGGGTCCTGCTAAAGTTGCCTGGAAAAAGGTGGAAGAAGAAGATAAAGACAAGGAGGAGGAGGAGTAGGGGATGGGGGAGCGGGAGGGGGAAGAGAAGTAGACAGAGGAGAAGGAAGAGAAGATGGAGGAGGAAGAAGAGGAGATGGAGGAGGAGGAATTTTAAAAAAACCTGTTTATCTGTTTCCTTGTGAATACTTTAGAGCAGGGGAACACGATTGCCACAAGTCCAGTTCCCTCATTAGGTTTAAATACACAATTGGATCATGATCAGATCAGAGTCTCAAAATGCTTTAGGAATTGCCAGTGGTTTAAATGATGTGACCACGGATGTCTGGAGCACCCTGACACCATATCAAAGCTGTATATTTCCAAATGTTTTTAACATGGCAAGACTTTCATGTTCTCACTCTGTATACTTTGCTGTTGGTGCGAAAAGGCATTTCAAGGTGTTTTCTGGAATTTTCTTTAATTTTTTAAGGTGATGTTGACTATGGATATTGGCCAGAAATCCTGAGTTATCAGCTATACACATGAATAGTTTGTAAAAAGAACAAAATAACTGAGACAAACTCTCCATGCTCCTTCCTTGGTGTTGAGACTGTGGGTAGAGGACATCAGTTAGCTTCAGGTGATTTTGTTTTGTATCTAGTGACATAGCATTCTGCTGCCATTCTTAGCTGTGGAAAGGGGAGATCAACTGTCATGAGAAAGACTTGGATTTCTTTTGGTTAAGTGCTGTAGTTTTGTTTTTTTTTAAGGAAAGGTACAGGCAGGAATGAAGGCGAGTAGGCAGACAGGAAGAGAGGGAAAGAAGCATTTTATTTAGCTTTATTTAGTTGTTCACATCGGTTGCTCCCCTGAACTGGGTTTTGAACCCAGGACCTTGGGATGTATGTGAGACAGCTCCCAGGTGCACTAGACCACTGGGCCACAAGGGTGCGCCCTAAGTGCTGTAGTTTTAAACTGTCCATTTTAAAACTAGAACTCTTGTCAGCAAAGAGCCACTGCATCAATGAAATGTCAAGAACCTTCTGTACTCAACACAATTCATGATATTCTGTTATTTTTTATATGTTTTGAATGCTGAGATGATTTTGAAGTTAAATAAAACAGTATTAACATTTTTTTAAAAAAGACAAGCATCTTCTGCATTCAGCTGTCAGGATCAAATGTGGGCGATTTATGGAAAACCTCATAATCCTCATTTTCCATTGGCCAGAGCTCACTACAAGGTAGGCTGGGAAATGTAATCTGGAAGAGCTTCCACAAACAAAAGAACACTGACACTGAAGGACACCTACTGCCAAGTTCATCTCTGTCATTTGTAAATAGAGGATACTAATCAATACATATAGATATGATTTTAACTGACAGAGCTTGAGGGGAAAGGCAATTCAGGTAGGGGAGCTAGAGTAAGCAAAGAAAACAGTATCTTCTTGTTTGACTGGAGTGTTGAATGGATGATTGGGAGCAGTGGGAGGCCTAGTAGGGTCCCATGTAATTCTATAGGCCCGGATGTAGCACACAATGGCCTGTGGGTCAAGTCTAACCTTTGCCAGGTGTTCTAAGTAGAGTTCTATCAGAACATGTCCAAATTCATTTTATTTTATTTTTCATTTTATTTTATATGTATATATATAATTTTATTAAAGAGAGGAAGGTAGAGGAAGAAGAATCATTTCTTTTAAGAGGAGAAAGCACCTTCGTTTACTTGTTCATTTATATTTTTGTTTGTTCCCCCAGCCCAAGGTCACACACCCAGGTCCTTGGGCTTTAGACGGCCCACATCCCAGTCACTGGCTGAGCACGTGAGCCACCAGGGTTCACCTATTTCATTTTCTATTAGTTTTATTGAAGAAACATTGCATCATAACAGTATATAGGTTTAAGGTATACATCATAGTAAATCCACATCTGTATAAAATAAATCATGCTCACCAGCACACATTCATTTTATGATGTATTTTCTGTAGGTGCTTTTGCTGCACAGTGACAGGGGCAAGTAGCAGCAGCAGAGAGAATACAGTCCACAACACCTAAGAATATTTGCTGTTTGACCTTTGACCTGAAGTTGGCCTGCCCCTGATGCAGGCAATTGGTAACCACTGAAGGAGTTTTCAGTTGAGCAGTAAGTGAGATCACAGGCACCACTCCACAGGTAATTTGGAACATGAAAGTCAGTTGTTTAGTTTGTCTTGGGGTAGGGGCAGGAGGCTGGACATACAGGCTTCTCTGGGTCAGTTAGGAAACTATTACAATAGTCTAAGAAATAATTATAATAGCTACCATTTATTGAGTGACTGCTTACTTGACAGGCCCTGCGATATGTACTTTGCAAGTATTATTAAGATTTTGCCTTCACAACAAACCTGAGAAAACTGAAAGTCATGGAAGTAACATTACTTCTCAGGCTCTTTTGCTGACTCACTCTCCTCTCTCTCCTCTTGGAGAGTAATATTCAGCATGGCAGTTAGGAATATGGATTCCAGAACATCTAAGTCCCAAATCCTAGCATTACCATTTGTTTTCTGTATGACCCTGCGAATGTTCATTAACCTCTCTGTGCCTCAATGTCCTCATTAGTGTAATGATGATAAAGATCAAAACGATACTTCGTAGGGTTCTGGCAAGAATCGAATTAACCACTGTATGTAATGTACTTAGGGCAGTCCCTTGACACAGTGATGGTCCTAAACACATTTGTGGGTTTGTTTTTTTAACAACTTCTAAATGTTGGCATGTCCTAGAGCTTGTTCCAGGACCCTCTTCTCCAGCCACACTTCCCTTACGACTCTAAGATTCCTTCCCACCATGACATTTATTTCCCATTGCCCTGTTTTGTTCCCACCATGATATTTATTTCCCATTGCCCTGTTTTGTTTTTATCAGGGCACAATCTGAAATCATCTCACTTACTATTTTGTCCATATATTCATAATTGTCTCCAAAACTGAAATGTAAATTTCATGGAAACAAGGATTTAGGTTTGTCCATTGATGAATCTTCAGGACCTCAAACAATACACAAGTTGACGGCACAAGTTGATGCTCAATCAATATTCACTGAATGAGGGAATAAACTTACCCGAGTAAGAGGCAGATACAGAATTAAGACCCAGTTCTGACTGACTCCAATGCTGGTGCTCTTTTCCTTGCTGTATAACACACTAGCCATGAGACTAGAGGAGAAAGTAGATGAAAGAAACATTTAAGAGGTGGAATTCATATAAGAACACATGATTTGATGGCAGTGGAAATGGGAGAAACTTGTGAGTCAAATGTGATTTTGAGACTCAGGGAAAGATGACAGTGACAGTAGTGTTTTAAAATGAACCTCACTGAGTATGTTTGACCTTGACATATCTTAAAACTAAAATAGGGACACAGAAAAAAACAGACAGCCTTGGAAAAAAGGGGAAACATTCCAGTTGGGGAAATGTTAAATTTTAAGTAGTACAGCAGGGGGGTGCAATGGTAGGATTGGAGTTAAGAAGAGAAATATGAGCAAGAGCTATATATTTGGGTGTGATATGCTTAGAGATAATAGTAGAAATCCTAGTAAATAGCAACAACTAAGGAAAGTGGAGAAGGAAAGCAACAAGACAGAGAGGAAGAACATAAGGACAAGGGACATGTTAGGGTCTAAATAGGAAACAGAAAACACATTTAAAATAGGACAATTCAAGGAGAGTTTAATATAGAAATGATTTACAAAGGGGTGGACATACGTAGCAAACCCCACAAAGTGTAACATTATAAACAAGAACTTTCAAAACACCTAATCTGGAAGGAATGAGGGAAAGGGGTGATTACCAAAACTCAAAGAGATTCATGTAGAAGTACTACCCTGAAAAGAATTGTATCCTTTTGTAGACAGACACAACCAACTCTAGGTGACACTACAAGGGAGTGACCAGGGGCAATAAATAGTTTTTCTCTGCTTTCTTTGACATCCTACCATGATTCCCCAAATGACACAAATCTCACTGGACACTAACTAATGGGAAAAGAAGCATATTGGTGTTATCTACACAGGTCAGACTCTGAGGAATAAGATCAGGGTGTAAAAAAATAAAAGAAGTGGATCTTTAAGTGAGTTATTGAATATTAGTGAGAAGATCCACTGCCAACTCCACTCCTTTGTTCTATACCAATACAGTCTGGCCAGACACTATTCATTTCAAGCATAAACTGTATTGTTTAATGGCACCCCAATTTCACAAGATGTTGTCTCCCAGATACTGCCATAACTGAGCCTTCAGTTAACCATCATACATCCTTCCAAGACAGCTATTTCTGGATAATGGAGCACATTGGAAAACCAATGGATTCCACGGCTGTGAGCCCACCGTATTATGTCCTTTGCCATAAAGTAGATTTCTGATCATAGATATTGTTTTGGTTGGGATATTTGTCTGGGTTCTTCAAAGAAAGAGAACCCACATGACCTGTATATATATATATGCAAACATACAGTTTAAGGTATTGGCTTATGCAATTGGGGAGGTTCAAAGCCCTAAAATCTACCAGTAGACCAGCAGGCTGGAGATCAAGGGAATGTTTGTAATCCAAGTCCAAAGACATTCTGCTGGCATAATTCCTTCTTGTTTGGAAGAAGTCTGTCTTGTTCTACTGAGACCTTCAACTGATAAGATGAGGCAAACCCATGTTACAAAAGAAAGGCATTCTGTTTTACCCAAAATTCACCAATTTAAATGGTAATCTCATTCAAAAATATTTTAATAAACATTCAGAAAATAATGTTTGACCAAATAGTAAAGCATAGCCAAGTTGACACGTAAAATGAACCATTACAAGTATGCTGGTTCTGACAGATAAATTATTCTCTAAATCTAAACATGATGGTGGCCAGGCAGAAGCTGTGTGAACAGGAAAGGCGAAATAGAATATGTCTAGTCCTGTGAGGACAAAGTATTTCCACCTTCATAATAGGAGAAGCCTTATGTTATTACCCTGCTGCCAGATAGCCAGCTGGTCTTCCAGGACATGGTGCCATATCAGGAGCTCAATACTGCCCTGTGCTGCTAACACGTTGGATACCCAGCAGGAGCAGGAACTGGAGACAGAATCAGCTTTAATGATCTTTATGCTTCCCAAATCTTATTGAACCTTTATCCCTGACTGCATGTTCTTTCTATTAATGAGCCCGTTGTGTAAGCACTAGAGTGAATGAGGAGAGAGTCTAGCTGGTATCCACAGGTCGGATCTTTCATCCTTCTCCACTCATCACTGAGAACTTCCTCTGGACTGTGTCCTCCAGTGGGCATTCATGTAGGACATACTATCTTAACACCCTGTGCTCTTTCCAAGAGGTTCATCTACATCCCTGACCAGCAAATACATGCCTCCAGTCACTTTTCCTTCCATACAATGTGCACAAATACATGTTCTAACCTGAAATTTAGCTCAGTGGGAGGAATTTCCTTCCTCACGTTCTTTCATAGCCACTCAGAGTGGACTTGTAGTTCAATGACCACCCACTTCCAGTTAGTGATGGCCCACTGTTCAAATCCATGCAGAAAACAGGCTTATGCTTCTCTTTTGACTACTAATAGGGAGCTTCTCATGAGACCGTAAAATTAGCAGTAAAAGTACCATGGGAATATTGAATCACCTGCTCAGGCAGAGGCCTTTCAGATTTGCTCGTGTCCAATTGTATAATGGAATCCTGATGTACATACTCGTCTTATGATTTAGTGAATCAGTTCATAAGGGGAAAGGTCAGGTCACATAATCTCTTTGTATCTTATCATCAGGAATTAAGTCCCTACCAGGATCTAGTAGCAAACCAGGAGAATTGCTGTCAGTCAGTGAGAGCATGACCTTACTCTAAATCCTCGGGATCTAGATGCGATATTTTCTTTTTCTATAGTTTTTTTAAGGGATGAATGAAATACAAATATTGCATTTATTTAAATGACACAGTGTCTTTTTATATGTATATATTGTGAAATGATCACCACAGTCGAGCTAATATACATTTACATATATATGTATATATGAAACCTCCATACAATGATCATTTTCTTTTCTGCATGTGTGTGGTGACTCAAGATCTACCGTCTTAGTAAGATTCAATATACAATACTGCATTGCTAACTGTAAACATAATGGTATACATTAGCTCTCCAGAATTTATTCATTTATTAAGAATTTATTCATTGCTTAAACTTTGTACCCTTTGAACAATATCTCCCAATGAGTCCTTCCTCAGCCCCTGACAACCACTATTCTAGTATCTGCTTCTGTGGGATGTGCTTTCCTTATTGCTGCAGCATAAAACTTCATTAAGAAACCTTGTTTTCCACATATCCTTCCTTATGACGCTTCTCAGAGCTTGACCCACAATCTGAACCGCTTTTCTGCTCCGCGCTCTTCCCTGAACTAGCACCTGATTAAATAGGTGAGAGAATCATACTCAAATGTAGTGTATATTGCCTTCAAAATCTAAACAGTTGTTCAAAGTATTTGAATCTCTTTTTTTAAGGTGGGGAGTACAAAATATAGCAATTTTTCTTTTAGAAGTTTGTCTCAAAATTCTCCAGATTAGACCCTAGAAACATCATTTCTGAAACAGGATCCTAAACTATTTCTCATCCCTTATATGAATATGGCTTGCTAAAATATCTAGGTTTCTTGATAATGAAGTCTAATTAGCATAAAATAGTCAATGTAGTAGAGAAGAGTGATGTTCTGTGGGATATCAAGGTAATCAAGGCCCCTCCAAACTCTATTATGAGAGAGAGAGAGAGAATAGAAAAATTAGATTAGTTCTGGGATCAAAGAATAAAGATGTATAGTCATCCCTACTTCTAATTTCCATTACTAGGTAGTAGAGGAGAAGAACCCATATTTGTCAGGTCAGTGACTGCATACAAGGGACTAGGAGCTGTATTGATTTGCCTTAGTAAAAATACCAAATCAACAACTTCAGCTATGACTGGCATCATTACTCGCCTAAGTTTATAATAATTTGCTATCATTCTCCACAATATATCTGACCTTTGTAGTAGCCATCCGATAAGTGAACTTGGGATGCAGCAGAAATAATTACCCCTTCCTCTCTCCAGTCTTATCTCTACAATTTCTCCAGAGATGAAGTACTGATTTTGATTTTCTGTTTTGATGTGAGACATAGGAAATATCAAATTCTCCTACTTGACCATAAGAGTCCCCATCCCTCAGATGAGTGATCCAATATATGAGTTCTGTCAGTTACTGGGTATAACTATTCATACTATATATTCTATGGCTATGCAGATAATATGGAATGGATCTCCTGTCCCATGGGATTAGAACCAGCATCTAACAGATAATCAAAAATCTGTCATTTTCCTTTTCCCACAGTATAGTCACTTTGATATATGACTATAGGCCCATGAGGGGAAGATTTAGGGAAAGATTATACCTGTGGCCATGTTGCAAAGTGCCACTTCAAAGGCTTCCGACTATCTACTCAGTTGATAAGCTATAAATAAGATTAAATCTAAGAAGTGGTCAAGAGACTGATGCTTCACTTTGATAACTCAAGTTAGATTTTTCTCCAGAAGACCTAAAATGTGTGTATCTATATAGAGAGCAAGGAGCATTTTAGTAGGCTGCCCATCTATTCCAGTTTGATGGATTCTACTATCAAGCAGCCATCACCATAGTTACCTCTACTCCAAAATACTTAATATTTCACTTACCCCCTAGCCTTATTAAGATATAATTGACATAGAACATTATGCAGAGTTTAAGATGTGCAACACAATGATTTGATGTGTGTGTATTCTGTGAACTATTCACCACAATAATGTTGGTTAATGCATTATTTGCTTCACATAATTACCACTGTTTCGTTGCTATGGCAAAAACATGAAAGTTCTACTCTCACAGCAATTTTCAAGTATACAATCCAGTAATGCTAACAGCAGTCACCTTGCTGGCCACTTTAAATGGTGTTTGTTTGTTTTTTTAATGTCGATTTCACCTGAACAAAAAGAAAATATTTTTTTCAAATAAAAGTTGAATTGTTTTGCCAGCAGATACATGCTAAAAGAAATATGACTCCTGGCTGAAGGAAAATGATCACATATGGACGCATGAAACTGCAGAAAGGAACAAAGAACACTATTTGAAACTATGATAATGTCTTATGGGTATTTTTACTTTCAAATATATTTAACATATAGATATTAAATTAACTCCCATAGGGTTTCAAACATTTATAGAAATGAAATCTATAATATCAAAAGCATAAAACATGAGAAGCAACAAGTAGAGTGAAATTGTTAAATAGTTCTTACATGTGTAGAAAGTGATGGGTTCTAGTCTAAGATGGCATCTGAGGACTTTTTCTAAGAGAAACAACTAACTGTTCTTCACTGAGCCTATGTCGGCGGGGAGTGCCATAGCCTGGTGGTAAGCCACCCCCAATAACTTGAAGAATAACAGGGACTGCATTGAAGAGCTTGCCTGAAAATTCCACTCATTCGTGTGACTGAAGATGTGTGGAGAGGGACTTGAAACTGCAGTGGTAACGAGGGAGTGGTGCTGTGTCTACAGAAGCAGTCAGCAAGACAGAGATAATAGAGTGGCGGACCCAGCCTTGAGTCCTGGGAAGGGAAAGCCTAGATTGTGTGGTAACACACACTTGGGTTAGGTGAAGCCCCAAGAGGAGCGATTGATAATGGGATCCCAGTCCCAGCACAGATGGAAAATCTAGGAAGAAGCACAAAGACAACGATTGCGCCCCTCTCCTCTCCCCCATCCCTCAAGATCTGTTCTTTAGCAGTAAAGACCACCAACACACCACAGTGGATAGTCTGCTGAGACCCAGGTCTGCAAACCCAAAGAAGAAAATTGATTTCAGGACCAACCACATGAACAGGCCTCAATCCCTGCAGCCCACAAGAACAGCTACCTCCCACCCTGTGTGCTCTTCTCCCACCCAGTAGCCCAGCCCAGCCCTCCACTCAGCAAGTGATCCTGACTGTGGAAGCCTGGAAGAGTTAAACATAAACGCATGCGCGTACACACACACACACACACACACACACACACACACACACGCACACACACCCCAGAGCGCCATCTGCTGTTAAACCAAAGGATAAACAGCTCAGCTACAATCCCTCGTGCGTCAAAAAGGAACACAAGATTCTTTGAGGCCTCTAAGTATTGTGATATCACAAGGAGACAATAACATCTCCCTAGAAATCGAATTTGAAGACATGGAGGATTATGTTTTTAATAGGTAAAGAATTCATTCAAAGTAGCAATCACAAAGAAACTCAGATAAAAGAAAACTCAGAAAAGCAGTTCAAAGAATTGTAAGAGGACTCAGAAAAGCAAGTCAAAGAAGTATAAGAAAACTCAATGAGCTTAAAATGCAACCAATGGACATAAAGTGGTAAAAGTACTCATTTTAAATGTACTGAAATAAGTCAAGGATGCATTGTAATCTTTAGGGTAAACGCAATAGTAATTATGAAAGAATATATGACTAAATTGTAACAGAGGATAAAATGGGGGTAATAAAATACTTGAATAATAAAAAAGAAGGGAAGAAAGGAAAATAAGCAAAGACTAGAAAAGATAAAGAACAAGTAGCAAGATGATAGTAATAACCCCAGTATATTCAATATTTACTTTAAATGTAAATAGACTAAGCATTCCAACACAAATACAATTGCCAGACTGTTTTTTCTTTTCTAGCAAATAAAATGCCACTATACACTGCTTTAAAGAAATTCAGATTTTAAAAAAAAGATACAGAAAGATTGAAAATTAAAAGGTGTAAATATATACCAGATGAACACTAAAAAGAAAGCTGATACTACTATATCTAATGAGGTCGAAGACCCTAGCTAAAGTATAACAAAAAAGGGAAATTACAGGTTACTATCTGTCATGGGCATAGATGCAGAAATTCCGAATAAAATATTAGCAAGGTGAATTTAATGATGTATGAAATGAATCTGACTGAGCAAAATTTATGCAACTAATGGAATCTTGGTTAATAATTTGAAAATCAAACTATTTGATTATATTAATTGAATGAATACCAATAGATACAGAAAAGGACTTTGATAAAATTCAGCACCTATTCGTGGTTTTAAAAAAACCCACAAACACCAAACTCAGAATATAAAGGGATTTCTCTAATCTAGTATGGGCATTTTTAAATATTTAGCATCATACTTAAAGGTGAAAAATACTGAAATCTCTCCATTAAGATCAAAATTAAAGCAAGGATGATCACTATCGCCCCCTTTACAATGAAATTGAAACCCTAGTTGGTAAAATAAGACAAGGAAAATAAGTTTTAAACTATAAAGATTGTAAAGGAAAAAGTAAAATGTCTTTATTCACAGATAACATGATGATATAGAATACTCAAAACAATTTACAAATTACATTAAAATTCAGATGAATTTAACAGTCTTTAGATAAAGTTAAATACACGAAACAATTCTATATATAAATAATCACAAATAATAAAATATGATAATAACATTTGCGATGTCATAAAATCTGAGTTTTTCAGTAATAAATATAATGAAAGTTTTTAAATACCTCTCTAATGAACATGCTAAGAGAAATCAAAGACCTAAATAAATGTATAGATACATTAGGCTTATTGGTCTGGAGAATCATTATTGTTAACATTTAAATTCTCTGTAAATTGATCTAAGATTCAATACCATCCAAGCCAAAATCCAAGGCCTATACAATTTTGAAAAACAGAATTAGCAGACTTTAAACTGTTTTCAAGACCTGTTACACAGTACCATAATTATAATTGTGTAATGATGACGGAAATGTAGACAGTTAGAGAGTCCTGAAACCTCTTTACAGTCACCTCAATTACAACAAAACCTCCACTGCAATTTAGTAGAGGAAAAGATGTTCTTTTCAATAACTAAGTCTAGGTCACTTGACCTGTGGTTCATCCCACACAAAAATTTATTCAAGATGGATTATGATATGATGGAAACATAAAATAATCAAACATAGGAGACTATCTTAAGGATCATCTGGCAGACCAAAAATTTCTTAAGACACAAAAATCACTAACATTTAAAGGTAAAAAATCATTAGTTTGTAAAAATGTAAAATCAAAAGACACGACTAAGACATGAAAAGGCAAGCCACAGATTTGGAGAAGATATTCACAAAACATCTATCAGACAAAAAATCTTATCTAAAATATAGAAAGAAGCCAATGAATGAAGAGAAAAGAGACTATTCAAGTTTTTAAAGAATAAAAAATTCAACCAGGCTTTTCATTCTATAGAGTATACACAAATGACAAATAAGCGTATAATGAGGAGCTCATATATTAGCTATCAAGAAATGCAAATTGAAACCATGATGAGATACCAGTACACATCCACTTAAGAAGACATACAGATGGTCAACTGATATATGAAAATATGATTGTCATCACCTATCATTAGGAAACTGCAAGTCGAAACCACAATAAATTATCAGCCTACACCAGTTAGAATGACTAGTATCAAAAAGACAATATCACTGGAGAGAATTAAGCTTAGCAAGACAAGCCTGAAAGAGAAAGCAAATATCATATGATATGTATATCATATGAGGTGTATAGACATAGAAAGCAAACGAATGAACTAAATTAAGCAATAATAGACTTTAAAAACCCAGAATTAATTCAAACAACAATAGACCTTCAGTGGGAAAAAAACTAAATCCTTGGGTTCCGGAAGGGATGGGGTGGGGGAGGGTGAAACGCGGTAAAGGGGATTAATTGTAAAGTGAAGGGGGAAAAAAGGAAATAGTGGTAAACCTACTGGATTATATACAGATGTAAATTTGCTATCATGTATACCTTAAACCTAGTTAATGTTAAAATGCAGTATTCCTTCAATAGAATCATTTTTTTAAAAAGCCAAGAAGCAAGTGTTGGTAAAGACATGGAGAAAAGATAACTCCTGTGTACTGTTAATGAGAATTTAAGGTGCTGCAGACAGTAGGGAGTACAGTATAGAGATTTCTCAAAAAATTAAGACTGCAAAACCATATGATCCAGTCATTCCAGTACTGGGTATTTACCCAAAGAATACAAAAATACGAATATTATATATATATATATATATACATCTATATGTATCTATATGTGTATACATACATATAGATACATATATTTATATACCCCTATGTTCATTGCAGCATTATTCACAAGAGCCAAGAGTCAGAAAAAAATAAGTGCCTACTGATGGATGAATGGATAAAGAAAATGTGAGATACATATATATGTATACACACATTCATTGTAATATTGCTCAACTATAGAATTAGATGAAAGTCTGCCATTTATGACAACAAAGGTCAACCTTGAAGAGATTTTGCTAAGTGAAATAAGTCTGATAAAATAAAGACAAACACCCACGATTTCACTCATATGTGAATGATAAGGAAATGGAGCAAATGAACAAACAAAACAAAATAAAAATAAATGAATTGATTCTGACAACAGAATGATGATTAGATATTTTAATAAGATAGATGATGAAGCAAGAAAATAGCTATATGCAATTTATGAAATACACATCTCAGCTTAGGATTTAAAAGATTGAAAATACAATGATGGAAAAAAGTTATGTCAGGCAAATAACAAAAAATATTCTGTAGATCTATGTTAAAATCAAGAAACATATACTTAAAGGTAAAAAGAATAGAGAAAAATTTAGTCACTGCATTAAACCCCCGACACCATTTTGTTTCCTTTATTTTTTTTAGGGGGGCACTTTTTTGTCTTTAAATTTTGTTTTTATCGAGTTCATAGGAGTAGTAAAACGTTGGAAGTAGATGGAAGGGAGAAGGTAAGAAAGAAATAGGTGGTTAGTACGAAGGAGACTCTTTAGAGTCAAGTGAGATAAGGACACTTAGAGATTTTAGTTTCTCATTTTATTAATTAAATATATGCCCTAGTTTGAATCTTACATTATGATGTCTTGATAATCATAATTCACATATTTCTAAAAATGTGCTGACTGGGTGAGCGAAAGTCTTAGTGGTACTTCATAGAACCTAAGTGCTTAACCAATACAAAAGCTTTAGTGTACATTTTATTTCTGAAAATAATTCCTCTAAGAAAAAGAAGTTTCCAGCAGAGACTTTACAGATTGCTCTCCCCTGACGATAAGACTTGTGAATACCCCATAGAGGAAGCAACTGAAATGTAATAAGGTTAAAATGGATTATTCTCTCACTTCTATCATGATGGCGACAAAAACTTCCTTTTATAAGAAGTTAGCTCACAACTTAACTTCCTTCAGAATGGGGATAAAGAGAAGCTCAAAGAGGGAGGAAATTTCATTTGGTCACTCGGAGGTAACCACCTAATTTTCATAGGATTTTTATTTAGTGATATTGCCAGAAGCAAGTGCATCATATATGAAAAATACAATGTTAGCCCCAGGAATTCATAATCTGATAAAGAATATAAATTACAAAAGGAAGCTAACTGTAAGTACCCCGATGTATCTCAGGCAGCTAAAGTGCAGGCTGTAACAGCTACAAAAGCCATTAACATGGGTTTGATACCAAGGGCTGGAGAAATTATTAAAATAAAAATAAATAAATACTAAAATATATGTTTACAAAATAAGTAAAGAATTAATACAAAAGTGCTGACAAGGCAGGACTTCTGGAGAGGCAGAGTAAGGTCCTCCATAAATCCACCCTTCCATAAATGCTATAAAATCACCGACAAAATGGTCGGAATTAACATTTTCAGAATTCTAGAAATTAAGCAAGCTCTTTGAAATCTCTGAAGAGCAATGTTTCAAGAAAAACTACTGACTGTCCAAAGTTACTGCAGGGATTGTACTAACTTGATCACTTCATACCCACTAGAATGGCAATAATCTAAAAAAGACACATAACAAGTATTGATGAGGGTATGAAGAAATTGTAAAATTCATGCATTGCTGGTGGGAATACAAAGTGGTACAGCCACTGTGGAAAACAGTCTGGTAGCTTCTTAGTACATTAAACATATATTAGAAGAAAAAAAAAGACAAGAGGCTCACAATGGAGTCACTTATGCTAAGTCTCATGTCACCAAACCAAGACTTAATTGCACTTTTGGCTCTCTCAGAAATGAAATCTTACACCTGATAGACTCCTGTCATCCCCTAATGGAAAATAATCTTGTAATAACCAACTCATTTTTTGCCTAGTATGATTTCCTTATTCTTGCTCTCTTCTGGCTCTAAAAGTCTTTCATTTTGTACAGCTCCTCTTAGATTGGATGTAACACCATTACTGAATAATTGAATAAAGCCAATAAGATCTTCAAAATTTACTTGTTGAATTTTGTTTCTTATTCTGTTACTTTGTGACCCAGAAATTCTATTCCTAGGCTTTTCTGGAGATTTGAAAACATACGGCCCACAAAAACTTGTACACAAATGTTTATAGAAGTATTAGTCATACGATCCACAAAACAGGTCAAGAATCCTTAATGGGCCACCCAAAAGTCTATCAATGGATGAATGGATAAAAAAATGTGTTATATCCATACAATGGAATATTATACTGCAATGAAAAGGAATGGACTATGGGTGCACCTTGGTGGAACAGTTTGTAGGTCTGCCGCCTCACAAGGAGTTCAGTCCTTATACATCCCAAGACCTGGGTTCATGCTCTGGGGCCGGAGTCAGCAGGTGTGGGGAGAACCGAGATGAACAACAAAATAAAATAAATATATTCCTTTCTTCCTCTTCTCTCTTCCTGCCTGCTTGCCTACTCGCCTTCATTCCTGTCTGCACCTTTGCTTTTATTTAAAAATAAAAATGCATGATACACCCTGGTGGAAAAGTGGTTAGGTCATTCACCTCCTAAGGAGCAGACCACATGCCCCTGGGTTTGAGTCTATGGTCCGAGGGGAAGTCAAGCAGTGTGAAAAACTAAAATGGAAATAAAACGCTTCTTCCTCCTCTCTGTTCCTGCCTGTCTGCCTACTTGTCTTCATTCCTACCTGTACCTTTCCTTAAAAAAATGCAATACTGACAGATGCTGCAACATGAATGAACATTGAAAACATCATGCTAAGAAGACACAAAAAGGACCACATATTGTAAATGCTTCCATTTATATGAAATGTTCAGAATAGGTGACTCCATAGAAACAGAAAGTAGATTGGGGTACCAGGAGCTGGAGTGAAAAGGGAATGAGAACCGACAGCTTTTTAGGACATGGGAAAAGTTCCAAACATTTCACCAAGTTACTTGAATAACTCTGTGAATATACGAAAAATATTCACTGACTTGTACACCTTGAATGGGTGAATTATATGTGAATTTCATACCAACAACATTGTTTTTTAAAGAGCTATCTAATATGAACAGGCCAAAGGTATGCAGTTCACTTAGTTGGTAGAACATAACACTTAATGTCAACAGGCTGGTTGCTAATTAGAAATTTGAGAGGAAGGGCCAAAGTGCTTAGATCACTTTTCTGATTATTCTAGACCAGTCTTTCTCAAGTTCACAGCAAGGTGAAGATTTCACTTTAATTCCATTAGGCCTACACTTGATCAAAAACCACAAGCATTCCTAATAAACCTAATTTATTGCTCCTCCAGTCTGCTATCTCAGGGCACCCACCCCTTTGCTGTACTGAGTTATTTAATTCTCACAACAATACTCTGAAATATGGTATTATTATTATTATTATTATTATTATTATTATTATTATTATTATTATTTTCATTATATAGATTGGGAGAGTGAGAGAAAGAATGGCTAGGTTATTTGGCCAAGGTCACAGAGCTCCTCAGTGGCATGATGAGGATTTGAACACAGACTGAAGCTGACAGAAATGTGCTTGACCAAAATGCCATCCTGTATTTCCAGAAAAACCCTTTCACAACCCTCCCAGTCATTCTTCATACTTTTTGCACTTGCGTTACCTAGCAATAAGAAATTCTGTGTGTTATCCATCTGGTTCCTATTTGTCCCCCTAAATATGGTTTTCATATGGCTTAATTTCACTCCTCTAACCTCCCAGAGCCTGTGTTGTCTATAAGTTTACTCAGCCTCTTGTCTTTGAAGCACGTCAATGAAAGTGCACACGGTTCCATGTAAACATTCAGTGCAAAACGCTAAGCACTCCCTCCACCTCTAGTTCGGCCACCCTTTTTCAGTACTCTGGACACCAATAGCCACTTCTCAAAACCACACAACGGGTCACATCATGTGGGGTTCAGGGGACATGAAATAAGAGAAGGCTTCACAGAGGAGGCTACACCTGACCTGGTCCCTGAAGGGCAGGTAGAAATGGAGGGAACAAACTTCTAAAGTAATCATAGTATAAGCAAATGCATGAATAGCAGAGTAGCTAAGAGCAAAACAACTTTGGTATCAGACAGTTGCAGGATGAAAGCCCAGCTCCACTTGCTATGTCATCGTTATCCTTAACGTCTATGAACTTCAGTGTAAATTATTAAAAATCTAGGTAACTGCATTTTCTTTTCTAGGGATTCTGAGGATTGAATGAAGTGATAATAAACATCAGACACATTCTAAATTATTAATAAAAGTAATCACCTATATAGCAGCAAATAGTCCTCTTTGGCAAACAGTAGTAAATTTTGCCAATGTTAGTGAATAATGGGAGAGAAATATGGGAAGGTAAATGGAAACCAAATGAAGCCAGGTTTTTAACAATTAGGAGAATTTTGTAAAGAATGGAGCTATAAAAATCAAAGTTTGTGCATAGAGGAAAGAGAAAGAGAAGAGGGAGGGGCCGCTTTGAAGAATGGATAGAATTGGACAAATGACTTGCAAGCCGCCTGTAATATATTAACTTTTTATTCTATAGCTTTCCGATGGCATTGCAAATTTCATGAGGGTGTGTATCTTGTCAATTTTGCTGACCACTGTATATCCTCCGGGATCTTGCATAATGCTCGGCACATAGTACATGCGATCCGTATTTCTCGAATGAGTGAATGATGATGATGGAGTAGGGAGGGGCCGTGGGAACCCAAAATAAAAAGATTCCAAGACTTCAAAGAGAGATGACTAAAAGAATGCCAAAAAAGAAAAAGAAAGAAAAGAAAATGCGGGGAAATAAGGAGTTTAAATTTTGGACTGTGCGAGTTTAAGAAGCTCTTACTAAGCCCTGGTGTTCAAATGGAGCAAGTGCTGTGGAATAGAACGCGCGCTCGGAAAAAAGAGGAGGGGGCTGCAGATGCGTCACTTGCGCTTATTAGCATATATGTAACAACTGAGGGCTCGTGGGGAGGGGGGGGAACAGCGAGATTTTAAAAGAGTGAGACTACCGGAAGCGAATCCAGTCCAAAGGCAGCGGCGGAGAGAAGCGGGATCTTGGACAAGTTCCGTTAGCTAGAACTAGGCCAAAGCGACGTGACCCCGGGAAAAGGGAAGATTAAAAACATGAGTAGATTCAGAAGAGACTGGCTTCCCAGTGACAGAGGACGGTACCACGAAAGGAGTGACTACTATGAGGAGCCGCACACCAGGCGTTACCAGTAAGACCGCTAATTCATTTGACTGCCCAGAAAATGTGGCTTTGAGAAGAACCGTGTGAAAGGGCGCTGAAGGGTGAAGTCAGGTGGCAGAGGTAGTTAAGTTGACTGAGTTTAAATCCTAACGCCTTTGTACTTCTGGGCGGTTTACTTGGTTTAATTAACAAACGGCGATATAAAATAATGACGTCGTGGCATTTTTGTCGGGAATAAGTGACTTTGGGTTTCAATGGTTAGTAAAGTAAATGGTATTCACGTTTTAAAAAATGTCGCTTGTGTTAGTGAGTAGCTGCTGGAGGCTGGGGAATGATGTTTGAGACTTAATTTTCGTTTAAAGTTGGTAAAAATGCCTCCTTGAAAAGAGGAGCCAGGTTGCCTTTATCCTCTGCATAGTGTAAGATCAAAAAATGAACTTGAGTAATTTTACTGCGCAATTTCAGTTGAGTTCAACGAGGATCTTCCAGAATCTTCCAGAACGGCCAGAAGTTCTTTGCTAGTCATGCGCAGTAAGAGTCCGCGCTTTTTCTGGTTACACTCCTTGCGCCTAGCAGCAGCGCTGTCCACATCTTTCCTTGCGTGTCTCATTGGTCTTCAACAAACCTTGGCGCCGCCTTCCGGAGCCAAGAAGTTCCCCTATTGGCCCGTTTAGATCGTTCGTTTTAGCTTGTCCCAAGGCGCGTGGTTGGGCAAATGGATACTTTCGTTCGCAGTGTACTGTTTATCAAAACAGAAGTGATCTTTTTTTCCTCCCAAAAGAAATATGAAACAAGTGAATACATAAAGTTGCTAGGAGGGTACGGGAGGAACTGAATGGAAAAGGACTGAGGTTGGAACATCGGGTTACTTTTAAGAGCGGACTCAGGTACTTCCGGGAGAGAATGGGCGGGCAGGGAATTCTGTGCGTTTGGCGGGTTTCGCTGACTTCCTATGTATTTGATCCGCCAGTAGCCGTGCGAGCCGGTCTCGTGAGGAAAGAGCGAAGCCACCACTGCCAGCACGGCCTGCTGCCGCTTCCCCGATGGCCATGCAGGTGGTGAGTCCCGGGCTGCGGCGGGGTGCCTGGGCGCGGGGCTTGGGAAGCGGAGGGGAGGGGCGCTGGCTGCCGGTCACGTGATTAAGTGGCGAATCAGGGTCTGGCCCGCCCGGCTCCGAGGCGGGGCTGCTCTCTGTAGCCCCTTTCGGTTTGCCCCTCTCGGTTTCTACCTCTCGGCCACCCGCGATCTCTTAGCCCCGACCCTGATGGTTTTGGGGTCGCGTTCGAATCCTGGAAAAAAAAAACAAAAAAAAACCTGACTTGGGATCTAGCGAAAGGCGAGAACGTTGGAGTCTTGTTGGTTTGGCTTGCAGTCTCCTTTTCTCATACTGTCTCCCTCCTCTCGAGCTCCCGAGAAAGAAATGAAACTGGTTCTTAATTCACATAGTAGGCTAAGCTACAGTAAATGGGTAGGAAAGAAAATACTTAATCTTCCTGCCAGAGAAAACCCCAGCAGCATTTCTTCGGTTTTGCAAGTCTGTAAACACTGGTGATTTCTTACGTGAATGTGGAGAAGCTTCCGAAGTACCTGTTTTTTCAAGTGGTTCATTGAACTTTATTCTTACTCTTTTCCCCTGTTCAACAACTTTTGCGTTTGGTCCAAACTTCTCACTTAAAAAAAAAACTCAACACCTTCCTAATTTAGCTTATCACCCCCGCCTCCCCCCAGTCTTCTAATGTTCAAGCCGTCGTTTTATTAACGTCAGTGCTTTGTAAAATATTCAAAGGCGAATTACTTAAAGTACCAGTTGCCAAACAAGGATGATAAATATTATATTGGAAATGAGAAAAATAACAGGGGTAATGATGTCCTAAAATAGGTACCTAAAATAGTGACATTTTTGACAATTGAAAACTTTTCATTTTGAGCTCTAACCTTTAAAATACCCAGATTTATAAGATAGTGTGCACATACATGGAATTATAAAGTGATTGAAATAAATCATGAACTTCTTTTGGTGGCTTTGAGTTTGCGAGGGATTGGAGCGAGAGGATTACCAAATGTACACATCTGAAATTTTTTGTAGGAATTTAAAACTTATGTAGATCAGGCATGCAGAGCTGCTGAAGAATTTGTCAATATTTACTATGAGACAATGGACAAAAGACGCCGGGTGAGTGTTACATACTTTATTACTCTTTATTAAACACTACTCATTTCTTTTTTGAGTCAGACATTCATCTGACTTGCATAAGTGATAACTGTAATTTTGTTCTTTAAAAATTAGCACACTGTTTAGGAAATAATTTGGTATTGTATTAACTGAATTAGGGGCTCTGGAATCAACCCAGCTTTGCCTTGACCTAGTTCCATGATCTTTAGGAAGTTGCCATTCTCTTTTAACCTAATAATACTTTGAGGGTGGTAAGTAGAAATTAATGAAAATACTGCACTTAACATGGGACCCAATATATATTTACTTAAATACGCTATTTACGTTGTTCCAATGTTGAACCAATATGGCTGAAATAGTATTAATGTTAGTGAAGGGATCTGCAATTACAGAAAATGCTCTCTCTTTTATCCCTTAATTTCGTATTTTTTAATGTATGATGATTAAAACTCACAGCTATAGCTGACTCTCAGAAACTGAATCCACATGACTTTGATACTTTCAGTCTTCAGTAGAGCAAATTCTCACTTCATCAACTTTTTTCGTTGTGATTGATCCCTGAGCGATAGCTTCTAAGTAATTATTATGTACTTGTGACTTGCTTAGCTTTCTTATTGGTTTAGGATTTGTGTTTTTGAGACCTTTGTCTATGCAGCATACACAGAAGTTAATGTCTTACTCTAAAAACTTATTTTTTAAGGCAAGAGATAAAAGAAATCCTTGCTGTTTGATGATGCTTGATGACATGGAACCAGGGACAAGGGATATGATAATGGATGCTTATTGTGCCTTGCTGCTTTTAAAAGTAAAAGAAGGCACTCCCTGATGGATCAGTGGTAAAGTCAGTTCCCCCTGAAGGATACAAGCCACATACCCCTGAGTTCAAGTCCTGGGTCCTGGGGGGAAACAACCAGTGTAAACAACTAAATGGGAATAAAATAAAGATGCTTCCTCCTCCTCTGTCTTCTTGCCTTCCTGCCTACTTGCTTCATTCTTGCCTAAACCTTTGAGAAAAAGTAAATTAGCAAAAGCAAAAGGCAACACAGTTCATTACCAGAGTCAAGATATGAGTTGTTCTTTTAATTCAAGTTACATCTTAGTATTAAGCAAATTATGTGTCTTGTGACACACTTAACTCCAGTGACTAACTCCTGGGACTAAACTATTGAATTTTGCCTTATTTGGGCCTCATTTATTTGATTTATCAAAGACTTTAGCAGGTACTTGTGAATTCTTTTGAAGTAAATATGCTGCTTGAATGGTAATAAAAGGAATGAATTCTTCCTAACCATATTAAGTGATTCAAACATGATTAAATTACTCAATTGTGTATAAATACTAGGATTGAAGCAGACAAGTTGATTGCCAGTTTTGTTCATTGAATGGGACATAAACTGGTTTGGGGTTTCATGTGCTTAAAACTTGTGATCATTTATTCGTTTTAATACAGAAAGCATTGGGATGTCTGGTTATTAAGAGTAGTGTATTAAGTAAGGCTATCACAGGTTTATTAAGAGTAGGATAATATCTATTTAAGGCCAAGGTTATAAGTCACACATCTTGTTTACATTGTCTTCCAGTGGGGGGATTTAAGGGGAGTAGAAAGGGAGATATAGGATTCCAACTGTAACCTTTTTGTCTGTTTCTATCAAATGCTTAGGCAGAAACAAAAAACATTTCAATGTTTTCCTTTGTTCTTTCTTTTCAGGCTCTCACCAGGCTGTATCTGGACAAAGCCACTTTAATCTGGAATGGAAATGTTGTTATAGGGCTGGATGCCCTAACCAATTTTTTTGAAATGTTGCCTTCTAGTGAGTTCCAGGTCAATATGTTAGATTGCCAACCAGTTCATGGTAAGCTCATGATTTTACAAAGTACACTGTTTTCTTTCAATGAGTCCTGAATTTCAATTCAAAAGAAGCAAACAGCTTTTACTGTGCCAGAAGTAACTACTCTTAGCAAGTTAGATAAATATTATTAGAAATGTATCTGTCAGATCAAACCTTTGGTCTTCCTTTAGCTGCATCTCACCCCATAGTAGGTTTTGGTGGATCCTGTGATTATGGCTAATTTTAAAAGTTAGGTGGACGATTGAGACTAAATGTGATTTTTGTTGATAAAGAGGAACAGTTATCATTTTCCCTAAATAAATAGTTGCCTTCTGTGCCTTGAAATGTTTCCAGAGAAAAATTGTATCATATCTATGATAAATGTATTTTGTTATCTTACAACGTATTAAAATTTACTCTGTTATGTGAGTGACTTGTGACAAGACAATGCGATTCAAGGTAGATTGGTTCAGTTTATAAAGGTAGGGTCCTAAATGTCTTAAGTAGAAATTTAGGTTGAATTTTTTTCCTTTCTAGTTCTTGAAAAGAACAATAGCTTAAGAAGCAACATGTAAAAAAGAACTGTTAGAAACCCAATAAAAGAAAAAAAAGGAAACTATATATATGGAAACTCTGCAGTACCCTATAGGGCTATGCTAGATATTAGTTTGTTACTTGTTTTTGTTTTTTTTCATTTTGAAACTTTAGAGAACACAAAACCTTACTGGACTGAAAGTTAATTTCAGTATCATTGACATAATTATTTAGCGTTCTGACTATGGGTGTGTGTATACTCATGGTTATGCTCAAGGTGAAGAACATTTGTGGACCTTTTTTAGTGTTAAATCATAAGCAATGCAGCTTTTTCTCCTGAAAATCTGCTTATTTAGAGATAAAAACCAACCGTTTCTCTTTGTGTGTGTGAAGAACAAGCTACTCAGGCCCAGACTACAATTCTTGTTGTGACCAGTGGAACCGTGAAGTTTGATGGAAACAAGCAACACTACTTCAATCAGAACTTCCTGCTGACAGCTCAGTCTACTCCTAACAACACTGTGTGGAAAATTGCCAGCGATTGCTTCCGTTTTCAAGATTGGGCAAGTACTTAAAGTGAGCAAAAGTTCATTCAGCTTAGGTCCATTAGTTCCAGCAGCAAATACATGTGATTCATTTCATTGTTGAAGCACGCTACACTAGTATGTGCTTGAAACTAAATTGCGTTAATGTTTTCTTACTCTTTGCAGCACCTTTTCTAGCTGCAGCTAGTTTGAATTGTTGCCCTTAAGAGCTTTAAGGCTATTTTTTTTACATGCCTTACATACATTCCACTAAGGACGTGTTCATCCTACTATTAAGACACATCATCATCATCTCTACATTATCATATTCACTGTGAGCCCAGTCAATGGCAAAAATGAATCCTTTCATAATACTATCTATGAGATAATCAGCACAGTATAAGTCTCTGGGAGGAAGCGATTCGTTATTAGGTGAATTTTGTGGTAGCACACAGACTTATTTCCAGTAAACACTGATAGTATAGTTTGAATTATAAGGCTTTTTCAAATCAATTGAAAAACAGTTCCAATTTAGGCTTGCATAGCTATTCTGACAGATTAGAATCGCATGTAGAGATGTTCAGTGGTCTTGTGTTTTATGTTGGAATGTTTTCTTGTGAAGTGACTTGATCAACTAGAGAGGGGTAAAATGTTCTCTGTTGATCCCTGAGTACTGGATATAGGTCTGTAACTTTAGGTAATGATTTATAACTTCAGGTAATATATGATAATAGAGCTGGTAACTTCAATGGGAGAATGAGGAGTGAGAACTAGAGATCCAGGATTGACCAATACTTAGCAATACTTAGGAGGGCTGACCAAATGGTAAATTTTTGGTACTTGCTTTTGACTCCCTGAAAATGTTAACATATTTTTAGCATTTAATTCGTTAAGGCAATAATTTTCCTTGCCAAGTGGCTTGAAGAACTTTTGTTCTAAAAATGATTTTTAAACCTTTTTCCAATTGACCTCATACTTATCACCAATATATGTGTCAGTTTATTCAAGAACATCTGGTGGTAAATGTCAGCAATAAGTCTAACCTTGCAGCAGGGTCTGACACGGAAGTTGGAAACAAAGCCATCTCTGTCTTTGGGACACCCATAATTTCTAATCTAAGTCTTCCACGTGAACTTCAGGTCAAAAGTCTCCTGTGTCCATCCACAAATTGACTGATTGATTGCCACTATTTTGCACTGTTAACTGGATTATCTTTGTTCTAAAGTATTTAAAGTTAAAAAATATTGTATTGTTTGTTCTTCCATATTGCATTGAAGAAATAGATCTGTTTTAAAACATGTTCCTGTTATGTAGCTATCTTTTAAAAGAGATAAGTAGAGAACATCAGATTTCCATGATTTCAGACACTTAAAAACGAATTTTAAGTTTCACTGTCTAAAGAGAAAGAAATATAGTCTTGATATTTTTATTAAACTTGAAATGTTTTTCTATTGAATCTATTGTTTGAATGTTTTTAAGCTCTGTGTGCCAGCTTTGTTTCAACATTGCAAGTCAAAATGAATGTTTATCACTTTCAAAGACCAGTAATTCATTTACTCTTGCCTCACACTGTTATATTCCTGATATCTTAGTGAAGTTGAATTAAATACGAGGTAGAATTGAAATTCAGACCTCACCTCCTTGTAGTCCTGATCACAACTTACTGTATTTTATTCTACACAAAGATTTGGGATTCGCTTTTTAAAACCACAGCGTTACCAGCAGTGCTCAGAGAGAATGCGCAGGCGCTGCCTTTTCCCACATGCACATCCGTCTCAAGTAAAAGCTGCGCAGAACTAGCAATAACTGAATATAGCGGTTATATACTGTTCATCAATTGTTTGTTTTAAGACGTGCATATGAAATTGTTTTATTTCAAATTCTGTAGAACTTATAAATGGCTGGAACTGCTCTTACATGGACTAGACTGTATTTTTGACATGCACATATTTTTGTAACTTGAAAAAAATAAAATAAAAATTGCCTTGTGACAAGTTTTCTCAAGCTTGTTTGAAGGTCTTGATTTTTTTTAAGACTCCAGAAGCAAAAACTTGCTTCTTTTTATAATATACAGGTTTAAAAACACATCTTTTTTTAAAGAAAGGTGCAGGCAGGAATGACGTAAGTATGTAGGCAGGCAGGAAGAGAGGAGAAACAGCACTTTATTTTGTTGTTCATCTTGGTGGTTCTCCCTCCCCACGCCCTACCTGGTCCCAGGAGAATAACCCCATTCCTTGGGACGTATGTGGACTGTGCTGGTCGGAGGTGGCAGACTTACCTGCTGGACCACTAGGATGTTCCGTTTTCAAATTTTTTATAAACCACATTAGAATATTAAAAAAAAGTCGACCACTTGGACTTTGTCTTTCCCCTAGACCACCTTGCTCTACGTCTTCCTACAAAATATTCACATTACTGAGATCACTTCTTTGAGCTAGCGGTATTTTGGTGAGATAGTGAAAATTTTCACCTTGAGAAGCTAGCTAAAATTCAACATGCATTGACAGCAAAAGAGAGTTGATTTCCAGAAACAATTCTCCCATTAACTTTTATTCTACATTAAAAATATGGTAGACATGCCCTGTTGGAATAGTGATTAGGCCCACTGCCTCTAACCAAGCATAGTCCACACACATCCCAAGGACCCAAGTGCTCAACCCAGGGCCAGGGGGAACAACCAAGATAAACTACTAAATAAAATTAAAATAAAAATGCTGCTTATCTCTTTCCCTTCTGCCTGCCTGCCTGCCTACTTACCTTCAATCCTGCCTGTACCTTTCCTTAAAAAATGCTTACATAGTAAACACCTGCAGAGGAGTGAGAAGAGACAATAGCCCTTGAAATCAATTACTCTCATATCTCCAAAGATGCACATATTTTTCACATTTTAATAGTCTTGACATTGATGCCAAATCATAGTTTAATAATACTTTTTTTAAATTCTCAGTGGTACAAAAATACAGATGAGTTAATAATCACTGGCATCTTAGAAAAACGGTAATAAGTTTTGCCTACAAAATTGGTTAGGAATTTACTTAGGTCTAAATGTGTAGACATTGGTGGAAGTAAAAGGTAAGTTTAAAGAGCTACTAACTCATGGCTCAGACTCTTACCATCAAGTTTGTATGTCATGATTATCCCATATGGCTGGAAGAGCCACAGACTTTATTTAAGCAAGGATGTTCCCTGGTGAATTGGAGTTACAACATTTTCCTAGTTAGGGGAAATTACCTAGTAATATTTGTGTCTACAAAAGAGTTTTAATGTAATGTGTAAATGTAGTGTTCGAGGAAGAAGAAAGAAGCCAAAATAAGGCGAAGAAGTTCTTATTATTCTGGAATTTTGCTTGATTGACTTGCCTGACAGCAAAAAAGACAGGAAATTTGATAGCAAGGGACTTCATTTGCTGATTTTTGTTATGTGATTTAATATGGGGTAGAAAAGATAAGCATGGATGTACTTTATTATAACCTTAAAACATAGGGAGAAATCGTAGAGTATATCTTTTTTTTATTTGACATTTGAACTCTACAATAAAGTGTTTCATTCAAACCCTTTTTACCAATGTTTGCTATATTCCGTTAATAAATATTTACCTTTTTTGCCAAGTGCATCTTCCCATACAAAAGATTTCTTGGTGACTATTAATGGGCTCTGTAGGTCAGTTTTGCCTCCCAGAGAAGGGATTGTATAGTTGGAATAGTGTGCCAGCTGGAGCGTCTTAGAATTCAGTCTATATCTGGAATTAGCTATATAGGTATCCTCTAAAATTAGTGGCTTTCAAAAATTGTATTCTAACCCACATGAAGTATATTTGATATCGCAACCCAGTGTGCAGATATATAAAAGTAATACATTAATAAAAATGTGTGTCTAAAAACTTTTCCTTACTATTTGCAACGTGTTTCCACTTCATTATATTAATGTGTTTGAAAATGCTGGTCATACCTACTGAATTGATTTTTTTATAGTTTCCTAATGAGTCGGTTGTACCAGTAGTTTAAAAAAGTCAAAAATAAAACAAGTGTAATATTTTCACTGTCACTTTCTAGTGGGGGTATAGAATCAGCTTCCAAAAAGTGGTGCTGTGTGTTACTGACCCTAACAGCAAATGATCAATAGTATCTTCCTCTTCTCAGGCCCATCAGGTTTGTGGAGAGACATGAATGGCCGCCACTGCTTCCCTCTCGTTCTTTATCGTGGAGCAAAAATTCAGAGCTAAGAAAGCACCTGAAGTTAGTCTTCCAGAAGAGTCTGGGAATACATTGAGTTACAATGAAAAGCAGTTGAAACAGGGAGGAGACTGCCCTATTGCAGGTGTCAAGCAGATAATAGAGAAGGCTCTCCTGCAGAACCACTTTTGAGCATGGTTGGATACCACATTAACGGTATTTTAGGCTGTTTCAAGTCCCTTTCATGTGATGACCCACACATCTGCATAGCAACCCCCTTATCTAGCAGTGACCATGGTGGCTTCAACAATGTAAATTCTGTTCCAGGGCCCAAAGCAGAAGTATATTCTAAGGCCATTCTGTGCCCCCCATGTGCTTAGTTGATTCACTTGCTCTAGGCCCGTCTTCAGGTATTGTAAGTTCTCTTTCCTCCATCTGGTCCACCAAAGGGTTGTGAGGAACCAATAAAACAGCACATGAAAACATTTTGAAAAGTACAGAGTGGTGAACAAAACCACTGGTTCTATTTTTTGGCTTGCTGATTGGCTTTCCCTCTCCCAGAACTCTGATTTTGGGGGTAAAATCAGTTTAGGGACTGTTATCCACAACTGGACATATTCTAAACTGCTGTTACCCTTATAAGACATATCCAGCTCCCTCAAAAGCCTAGGAGAAGATCACTATATCTAGAGATGGCTATTTTACCATAGAAAAGAGATTCAAGGCCTTAACAGGAAACTAACTCACAAATGTATGTTTAAGAAGTCTTTTACGTGCAAAGAATTGTGCTGTAGCATTACTGATTCGTGTTCTCTTAGGGGTAGGAAATCAGAGGTGTCTACTGCACTTAGCAAGTACAGGAACTGCTGTCTGCCTGGGGGCCCTGAGTAACCTGAGGTGGCCAGCCTGCTCTGTTTGCTTTTGTGTCACTTCTGAAAGGGCCTCTGGGAATGATTTCTCTAATAAGTTCATCTGACTCTGTGGCACCCAGGATGCCTGGTGATCTTGGCCCAGTTTCAGAGCTAATAATTATTAATAATTAATAATTAGCTTTGAAAGTTCCTGGAAAGAAAAGCAAGCCTGGAAGAGACCAGCCGGGTAGAGGTAGGTGCCATTGGGGAAACGGTGCCTTCCAAACAACTGAAAATAATAGGGAAGCAGGGGAGACACACCAGGCAATAGCCATGCTTGCACAGGAAAGTGGTAATTACCGTGGCAGAGAAAGCATGGTGGTGAAGCAAACCCTTGTACCGTAGAATGAGATCTGAAACGTGTGTGTGTGTGCATGCGTGTGCATATATGCATATACAGAAGACCTGTGCTTTTCAAAATCATTCAGCTAGGATTTTGCAAGATGTCCAGAACAGGCTTTTCCCAATTTGTGTCACCTTGATATGTGGAGCTAAAGGTTAATCGAGACCCACATCTGCTTCCCTTAGACCACAGATATTTAGATATGGAGTCATCTCCAGAAATAACCCTTTTATTGGAGAAAACTATCATAAAACAGGGCAAAAGTCTACATGCAAGATTTTGCCCTATGATGTAATCTTCCTCATGTGAAGACCCCCCCCCCTCCTCTTTCTTCAACACCCCTTTCCCAGACCTCAGCACAGGGTAGGTATTTGATCTGTCCCATTTACCTCAGAATTTATAGCCATGTAAATTCTCCATATAGATGTCACTAAATGTGGCCTTTATTCCAGTAATCCAGTCTGATGTTAATCAGTTTGTTCTTCCAGCCCATGAAGAGCCTCAGAGGGATAGGGAATGTTCCCCGCACCCCTACAACACTAAACAAGTCTCTGGGAGACCAGTGACAAAACTCAGAACTAGGGGCCCCTTCCTCTTTGCACCCCTTTCTCCCATTCTTCTGGGACCCTACATTGTTATGCTTCCCAGAGTCCCTGCAACTGCGTACTCTAGACCTATCCTGCCCTCCCATGGAATCCTTTTCCCATTCCAGCCACACTTCTTGGCCTTTAAATCATTAATTCTCTCGGGCCCTGCCCTCTGGTTTCAAGTTAGTTTAAACATAAGCTCATTGTGGAAGCTTTTGTCTCTTGGAGTTGTTGAATTTTGGTTGGAAGCAGTAAGTCAAAGGAATGGCTTGCTAATCTTTGCAGACATATTTTGTATGCGAGTGGTGGGAGGAGTTTGATTTGAAGATCAGAGAACTTTGGTGCCTCTCAAACTACTTTGCAGAAGGCCAACTTCTATGTGTCACTTACCATGGAGTAGAAATTAGCCCAGCATGTAACTACCAAGATAACATTGATTATGCGCTGTTTTTACTTGTGTTTGATGAAAGTCTTTCATTCCCCAGTTGCTCACTTACCTAGTTGTTAGAAGACTAAGAACACCTCCAAACCCCTGTTCAGATCTAGCTGCTGTTTAGCCTATAGCACCCATTGACAGCAACTGAGGAAAAATCTAGAAGATGGTGTAGTGTGAGCTAATGGATCTGGAGTCTGGAGTCAAAGAGACCTGGAGGTTAATTGTGGGTTTGCCAGTTGCTAACTGGGTAATCCTTTAGCAAGTTATTCAACCTCTACCAGAGCCCCCATTTCCTCATCTTTTAAAGGGAGATAATACTTTCATTACACATTTATTGTGGGACTTGAATGAGATTCTAGTACTGTGCCTGGAACACAGTGAGAACTGTGAAAACTAACCACTGTTAAGCATTTATATGTGTCAGACTGCTAAGCACCTCATATGCATAATTATCTCTTAACCTCGCAATAACTTAGGAAATAGGTACTGTTGTCCTAACTATTTTGCAAGTGAGAAAATCCAGACTTGGAGAGAGAATCACTTGTCTAAGGTCACGGTGGCAGAAGCAGGATTCAAAGGTAGGCCATTATGATGCTTAACCATTACGATAATATAATTACGGGCTCTTCCAAATGATAGTGATTGCTATCACTGCTGTATTGTACATTTTCAGAGCCCAGCCTGAGGAAGAGTTTGCTATCCACACACCCAGTGTATATATACACCCACTCATTGCTTGTCTTGTCAGCATTTAATTTCCTTACCTCCTTGGCTAGAACCAGGCTCCTAGAGACAAAGGTTAAGATGGACAAGCATATTCAGTTTATATACTACCATTGAGGGTAAAGTCTGGGCTCATATCTGGAGGAAAAGATACAACGGTACAGGGTGGGAGTCACTCTCCTACTCCTCGAAAGGCAGAGGACACCAGCCCAAGTGGCAAGCCCTGTCTTGGGACTGTCACGGGATACCTCTCATGACTATTGACCTATCTGCCTAGATACAAACCATGCTGGACTTTTCTTGACAGAAAGGGTTAAAGGTTGGTGGCATCTAGGGACAGTGCTCAACTCACCCTTGCAACATGATTTACCTTTCAGCTGTGCGGAGGACAGCCAGCAGCCAGCAGCCAGCTGTAGTGCCCACAGGATCTGCGCAGTATTTGAACCAAGGCCATGGTACTTCCAGGGCAGCCTCTAACCAATGACTCAAGCCTGGCCAGTGTAGCCCTCTGCAGCTCTTCAAAATTGGCTGAGCCTTTCAGATCTACATCACAGCCTACCTAATACCTCAATGTCTGGAGACTTCCCTGCCCAATCCTGCATCCCCTCCTTACCTTTAATGAATGTTAACTCTCCACACTGCAATAAACCTTTTTTGAGCTGCTAACTCCATCTCAGTATCTGCTTACTAGAGAACCCAAACTGACTCAGGTATTTTTGTTGCCAGCCCTTTGCTGAACTGAAGCGCTAATCAGTATGAAGAGCGAATGTCTGGGGATCCCTTGGTGGAGTAGCAGTTAAGTCTACTGCCTTCGACTGAGCACCAGTCACATAGATCCCAAGGACCGGGGTTCACATCCCAGGGTGGTAGAAAACAGCTAAAAAAGAGTAAATGTCTTTTAGCCACTTAGTAGGCATCCTAGCAACCTGCTTAGCCATTGCCATGGAAACTTCTACAGGTAAGGGGGAAATCAGGAGACAAGGACTCATTGCAAGCCTCACACTCAAGCTGTGGGAGAGGCTTCCCAGTCACTTGGACAGAGAACTTAGAGACCCTGGTCAAATGCATTTGACTTTGTAAGAGTTGGAGTTGAAAGGGAAATGGAAAGACACTTAGGTTGTTTAGCCTAGAAGGCAAGGGCAGGAGATAAAGGATGG
>RJWH01004812.1:57597-95252 GCA_004363575.1 Solenodon paradoxus | reverse complement strand
GGATTTTAAGTTCAAACTTAATTAACAAAAACTCCAGTCCATTCCCTTCTCCTTCCTTTACATGTGATGTTAAGAGAACCAAGTCATTCTTACTCTGTTGGGCTCTTTTTATTCGGAAGACAAATGGTTGGTATACTGATGAACACAAACACCAAATTAAATTTCCGGGCAAATAATTTTTGTAGGGGCAAAGCAAATGTGAGTGTGCTCACTGTCTTTAAATTTTCTCTTATCACCAGGAATTCAGAGAGGTGTCAGCAGGGAAGACACATATTGAGTGGTAACAAAGTCACTTACACTGACTCAAAGAAATGCTAACCCTGTTTTACTCTGTAATGTGCACATACAAACTCCAGAGAAAGAAAAGAACCTTGAAAGGTGAGACTTCCGAACATGAGTGTATACCAGAGAAAATCTACAGTAAGACTCTCGTTGCACATTTAAATCTTGGGATCAGTGCTTTTCAATCCACAGTGATTTCTCCCTCCTGGGGGACATTTAGTGATGTCTGACACATTTTTGGTTGTTGCAACTGCGATCATGGTGGGAGGGGTTATTTTGTCATCTAGTGGGTAGAGGCCAGGATGTATTACACATCTGACAATGCCCAGGACAGCCCTCCACATGAAAGAATTGTGCAGTCCAGAATGTCAATAGAGGCTGAGAATCCCTGCTTTAGAGAAAGATAAAAATCTTGATCTTTCTGTTCTGGAACTCTCTGCTGTTTCTATAACTTCTGGTCTTGGCCTATAGCCACTTGCATGCACTTAGTGGTCAGTGTGTAAATGAGCACTTTTTCAGAAAGCAATCTGATAACATGTATCAAAGAACCTTAAAAATGCTCATGCACTTCAATTTGGTAACTCCATTTACAAAAATCTAACTTAAGGAAAAAAGTAGGAAATGTAGAAAAAGATTTATGCATGAGGATATTTATCATGCAAAATGGAAAGGTATCCGATAATTAGAGAATGAGTTCATGCATTAGAGAACATCCGTAAAGTGGACTATGCAGATAAATGAAAGTTGTTTTGAAGAATATTTGAAGGCAGAGAAATCTTCAGGATATAACATACAAGAACGCAGAGTGCAACATGGCATATGCTGTATGTTCCCAATTATGACTGAGGAAAATTAGTACAAACTCAGGGAAAAAACAGAATGACATATACTAAAAGGATAACAGTAGTTATCTTTATTTTCCTATTTATACTTCGTTCCGCTCTTCTCTATATGTTCCAAGTTTTCCACATCAGAAAAAAAAAGTTGCTATACATGCAACTGCCTTCTGCGGTAGTACTTAATTATGCCAAAGATTTGGGGTTTAAGCTACAAATTAAGTAATTATTCATGTGGAAGTGACGATGGCTCTTTTTTCAAATTTTGACTTTTCATTAGAGATAATTATAGAGTCACATACAGTTGTAAGAAATAGCACAGAAAGACCCCTTATATACTTTATCTAGTTTCCCCCAATGGTGACATCTTGCAAAACTGTCCTATAATATCACAACTGGGAAACTGACATTGATACAAATTACAATATTTTCATTACCATAAAGATCTTACATGTTGCCTGTTTATAGCCACACTCATTTCCCTCGCACTTTTCTGTCTCTTAACCCCTAGTAACTTCTATTCTGTTCTCCATTTCTATAATTTTGTCACCTCAAGGATGTTATATAAATGAAACCAAACAGTAAGTAATCTTTGGGGACTGACTTTTTTTTAACCAGCATATTTCTCTGGAGACTCATCCAGGTTGTTGTACATAATGATAATTTGTTCATTATTTTGATAATAAACACATATTTATTTCTGGGTAGTATTCCATGGCATGGATAGAATACAGTTTGCTTAATTGGAGAATTGTGGCTAATTTTTAATTTTAAATAATCACACCTACCAGGTTATTGGTATTCTTTCACTGAAAATATTAAGTGGCTGTTAGGTGGGATAAAAAAAATATAAGGCAGAAATCAACCCTTATCTCCCAATTTACTTGTTCTATCTGATTTTCTCAGAACATATACTTTGTTCCAAGTGGTGAAAAATTCTGGATTATTAGTTCAAAGCCAGCTTTCTCATCATCCCTTACTGAAAGCTTTAGAGAGCAAGAGATGATGTGAAGAAATTAATCCCAAATATTTCACTGAACCCTTGCCTGACCCCAGCACTTCAACAGCAGAATTAAATAATATCAGATTTATAAAGTTACTAATAAAGCCAGAAAGTTAGAACAGCCTTCTGGACTTAAGAAACTGCAAAAAACAAAATTACTAGAGAAATTATTTTTGTTTATTAAAATAATTCAACTCATAATACAGAAACTTAATTATCATTTTCACTCAGTTATCTAAGTGGGGTCTTACCCAGTTTTTATTATTTTTATCCCACATCGCTTATGCTGATATATAATCTACGTAGCAGGTTTTCGACAGAGTAAGATTAACATGAAAATAATCTTCTATCAAGTAAATATTAAGATGCTAAATCTAATGACTGGGAAGTAATTTTGGCTGTACCAGGCCAGGGTCATGCATTTGTTTGTCTGTGAACGCCCAAAACTCTATGCCATTCCTGTCTAGCTAGCACAGTTCATGGGTTACACTTACGTGAGCACTGGTACACTTTTCTGGGATGTGAGATCCTTAGGCAGGTCTATAATCAATTTTATAATATCCACGAAGTATGCATTCAATTAAGTACTTAGAGAAATAGAACAGTAACAGCAGCTCCCAATTCTGGAGTGTTTATTATGCCAGGAACATAATAACAGCTAGGTAGCTAATTTACCAACCTATTTAGATAGGGATCTGAGGTTCAGAGAAATCAAGAGAAGGCCGCAGCTAGAAGTGGTGGAGCCAGGACTGGTTCCAAAGTCTATATTCTGTCTGATTGACTATGCTAATTGGTGAGAAATGTAGGGGAGACTTTCAACCAAAAGCTATGTGTAGCTTATGCATGGATACAGAGGTTAGAAAAGAACTTGAACGCTATCAAGTCAGACAATAACCAAAACCTTTACTGAACATTCCTGCCTTTTGCTAGGTACTAGGCAGCGGCTTTAGAGGGGACAGGGGTGATCCCTGGCTTTGAGGAAGGGGTTTTCAGGCCTAAGTGTGAAGCTACATACTATACCCTGAAGCATATTATATAGAAGAGATAAAAAAGAGTGGCACAGAAACAGGCTGCCAAGGGAGGATCGGGATGGGCAGGAAGTCACCACTTGCATCTAAGGGCCAGTCTTTTCTGTGGTCCAGCCGGTCCTTTGCTGGAGAGTACAGAGGCGTCTGTTAACCTGTGCTTCCAGGAAACAAGAGCCACTAGGTCTATTTAACTTCCTTAGCTCCATCACCTTTTCTGAACTGATTTATAGTCTTACGTTGTACCCAAATGTGATTAACTGTGGGTTTTAAATCACGAAGGAAGCATTTCCATAGCTGTACTCAAACTGTCTATTTCGAACTCCGAAAGTATCCCTAGTTTTATGTTTCTATAATTAGGTAGGAAAATAAGAGTTTTTATTTAATTTTCCTTCATCTTTTCAAATTGAATAAACATGTATTTTTGTTCTAACCTCAAAATCTTTCTTCATCTTTGATCATTTTAACAACTTTCATTGACACCTTTCTAGTTCTATTATTTGTTTCTTTGGGTATGACCGGCAAAACCATAGGACATGTCCTTCGCCTAATAGATATGTGTAACTGATATCTGCAGCTTAATACCAAGTCCACCTAAAAAATCCCACACTTTTCAATTCATTATAATATATCAATATACACAGGGACATTACTGGGGTTTTTCCATTGCTATTTGTTTTAACTAATGAGACAGTAGTAATACTCAATACAATATACACACGCGAGAGGTTCTTAGGCTGCTATTAGTATTTATTTTGTTCATACCTGACAGAACTATTCACTTTTCTCAGACTGAAAGGTTGTGTTTTCTAGAAAACCTCTGAATAAACTTGTATCTACCTTGGAAAAGGCAATCGTACATCAGTTCACTTTAGAGGACAGTTTATTTAATGGTAAGACTGCAGATAACCTATTCATTTTTACATTCCATGTTGCACTTTGCAGAATGCTTTGCATAAAAAACCACAATGTGTTTGATTAAACTATTTTTTCCTGAGCAATTCTGAAGAAATGAAAAATATTACAATGAAAGTTTTAACCACAGAAAACAGTTTCTTTAATTCTACGGCACTGTTTCCTTAAAGTCATGATGAGAATTATTTTAATGCATATACTACTTGACTTGATTCCACGACTACCCTCTTGTGCAGGCAAGTGCTTCCATATTTGACAAACTGGAGGATGAAATGACCCTAGGGCCACATCAGTGAGCAGAAGAGTGAGTCCTAGAAGTCAGGTCTCTAAGACTAGTCTTTCCAGCACAGACTTGTCTCTCCTGAAACCATGCTCTATCCTCAGTATTGCACCTGAATAATTTGCATTTGGTAATGAGATTATGTCCAATTTCCATTCTTTTTAAACTCAATTTTATTTATTGTATAAAGCTATTTTCTTAGCTATTGGTCTAAACTTTTAACATTGATAAGCTTTTTAGAAAGTAATCAAATTCTGCCTTCAGAATAAAATTCTATTTTAATTTTGCATAATTCATTTGGCAATCA
Source organism: Solenodon paradoxus (assembly GCA_004363575.1). Lineage (NCBI taxonomy): Eukaryota > Metazoa > Chordata > Mammalia > Eulipotyphla > Solenodontidae > Solenodon > Solenodon paradoxus. The sequence goes on along the minus strand of RJWH01004812.1, from coordinate 90,604 downwards.
AGTTTGTATGTAAAATTAGGTTGATATTCATTTTAACTTTGAACATTCCTATTTTTTCAAGAATCTCACCAATACACCCAATTTTCTCAAAATGTTCTGCTATTATAAAATAATAATCAAAAAAGCAAAAATATGTCAACTGTTTTAAAAATGTTTTCCAAGTCTATTTCTAAAGGGGAATGTATCTTTAAGGACAATACAACTTTGAGTGTAGAATAAGTTCATTACAAGAGCAGAGAGGTCTCATAAAAAAGTTGGTTGAGTAACAACTGGAAAAGAAGACAGAAGATAAATAGCAGAATGTTTAAACTAAAAAGTTCTTAGTGGCAAAACAAGCTGAGTCTGTCTTAAAAATATTTTCCCCCATTTTTTACTATGAAAAATTTCAACCATATGCAAAATTAGAAAAACTGTACTCACCACCTAGATTCTACAATTGTTAAGAGTTGTGATATATGCTTCATCACATATCTATCCAGTCATCAATTAATCTTATTTTTCATTCATTTTAAAATAAGTGGCAGAATTGCTAACTTCAGTACATTTCACCCTAAAACACTTCAGCGTAGATTTCAATATTCTTTCTGTCTCCCAGGCAAAAACCAAAAATTTTAAGTGTGCCATTTGATAACTACACATGCCCATGTATGCAGCTAGTGCAGTTACGAAGATTTATATTTGCATTTTTAAAATTACATGTATAGCTGCAAAAGCCAATGTTTGGAGCAATTTCAGCACCTGAACCTAATCTGGCTTCTCCTGAAGAGTAATCAATAACCTCTCTTTCAATTTTAGCAATCTCTTGCAATATTACCAATCTCATTTATATAATACTGAATCACTACATACACATTCTTATCACACAATCAATCAAAATCCCTCCTTGCAAGCACATTAGCATTAAAAAATCTGCTTCCTAAGGTCTATTTTAAATGAAATTCATCAATTTAAGTGTGCAATTTCATCATTTAAAAAAAGTTTCCTCTTGTCTCTGTACAGTTAATCTCTTCCTTCTATCCCCACTCCAGAGAACAGCTTTTATTTCCTCTACACAAAGCAAATTTTGGTTATCAGTCAAGTTACAAGCAACAGTGAATCCTGTAATGGAAACTGTATTTGGGTCATAAGCATCTGCGGTATATCCAATTCAAGTTATGAAAACTTACATCTGGCAATACATGCTTTAGATTCTGTATGTATAGATTATAATGCAGATGCTTCAAAATTTATAAAGGAAATTCTGCTAATGTGCCTGTCAGAGTACAGATGCTGTAATTTTAATGCTATTATGTTTGCCAAAATGGTCTCTTTCTCAATAGCAACATCATTGGGGACAAATTTGTCAAAGTACTTAAATAACATTCTGCTGGTTGTAAGTGCCCATTCATATAAAGCTTTGAAACTAAAAAAAAAAAAAAAAAAGCACTACTTGATACCTCCAAGATGCTTTCATTTCCAAATGACATGATAGATCTGCTGATTTAAAAAAAGAAAAAGAAAGGGGAGTACTAAATCTGAAGAAATAATTAGTTACAAATGGGAAGAGTTTCAATAGTTATTAACTTGTACAGGTGGTCATCCTTTAAGATGGCTCCCAAGATACCTGCTTCCTGGCATTCATTACCTTGCATAATTCCTTTCCTGGAGTGTGGACTGGATTTACTGACTCAGTCCACAAACTGAATAGGGCAAAAGTGATAGGATATCAGTTCGGAGATTACAGTATAAAGATTGTGGCTTCTGTCTTGGGCATTCTCTTTCACCTTTGTTCTCCCTCTTTGATCATTTGTGCAGGGAAAAACAAGCTGCTAATATACTGTGAGATTTTTATATCTAATCAGCTGCAACTTGAGCTACAAGCAACTAATGCAAGGAAATGGGAGAATGAATTCAATGATTTGCACCCAGATTTTCTAATTCATCTTCCTTTATACAATTTCCCCCTGGTAGGCACATGTTGAGGTAAAGATTTATTCTATTGTTTTAATTGGAATTATTAAGATAACTGTAGAATCATATGCAGTTGTACGAAACAACACAGATCTTTTGTATACTAGGCTCAGTTCCCCCACTGGTAATATTTTACAAAACTAATTAGTGTGATATGGCAACCAGCATACTGACATTGATACAATCCATCATATTCAGATTGCCTTAGTTTTACTTGTGTGTGCAATTTCTTCCATGCCTCTAAATGAAAATCTAGCCATTATATTCTTCTTTATAAATGTTTTATCTGATGGTGAAAGTTAAGAGATATGATTTCAGGAGTTTTATTTCATAGCTTCATGTTAATAAACTGAAAATGGAATCAGTAACAGAACAATAACAGCTGCTTATAAATTAATGGTCAAAGGCAATTTTACTTACCCTGAAAGTTTTCTTGAAAGCAAACTATAAAATAAAATGTTACCCTTGCCCCAGAATTAATGTATTTGTGCTTAAAATTCAGATGTGAAATATTAAGTGCAGTTGAAATTTTAACACTGCTTTTTCCTCTTACGAAATAAGGGACAAGTTAATATTATTTGTGTAAAAATGCCTCAGGAAATCTATATATCCAAGTTTTTATTTGATGATCAGGCAGTGTTAAAATTCTTAATTAAACATCTACACACAAACAGCCAAGGAAAACATCAAGCTGATTATGAACCATGCAAAGCCAAACACTTTTGCATAAAAAATTAACCTTAGAGGAAAACAAAGGGATACCTACTTTCTGCTGCTAGAAGTCCTAGAGGAAGGCAGCATATGGACAAACAACAAACAGTACGATTTTAGAGCAAGCAGGTTATCAAGTCACAGTTGGGCTCCCTAGAGGAGCCGCAAGAAGTATAGTTGCCCACTGAACCCAAAGAGAGTCCTGTTGATCTGTGAGCACCGTTCACTGGAACTGTTTAAGCTTTCAGTCCTCTAAACACTGGGTTCTGATTCTGACTTCTTAGATTTAAATAGAGAATGGAATACTTCCATTTTGAATTTTAAAGTAACAAGTAAGATTAAACTCAATGAAGTCTAGTGAACCCATCATTGACTCATTTCAATGATAAAAAGAGAAAAAAGTTTCTTCTACAAAAAATGTTTTATAGTGTAAATAGCATATCTAAACATGTGAGACTTTATTTAGACCAAAAATTGCAAAACTGATTTGTTTTAAAATCATTTATAAACTGTGATTTTATTTTATTTTTAAAACTTTTATTGCAGTAACAGTGCATGATAATATTATATAGGTTTAAAGTGTGCATCACCATAAGTCGTCATCTGTATATTATAATATATCAATTCACCACCAACAGTTTTATCCAGTTTGAAATTCTGATTTTAAACAGATTTTTTGGGGACCAAAATAGAATTTTAATTTTGTCAAGTAAGATCATAAAAAAATCTACCTATCTACCATTTACTATAACTTCATGGAAAGAATAGAAAAGGCATTATCTAAAGATGAGAAATAGTCCAGCTCAAGAGAGGGCTGTTGGTGACCTTATACTGTCTCTAACCCCCCTACACTGGCCCCTCACTCCTACCTTACAAGCACATGCTCTCTGACAAATTTTCTCTTTTTGCCACAAGCTAAGGAGAACTTTCAGAAATGATGAAACATGTTTTGTGTTTTTGTACTATAAAACAAACCCAAAGAGATTTAAAGATAAAAACAGTGGAAAGAATGTTAAAAATTTAAATGATGCATATTTAGAATATTAAACAGAGAACTTAGGTTTGTAAATAAGTGAAAACATCAAAAAATAAAAATAAGTGAAAATATAGATGTGTTGATTTTTGAAAGCATAAAGCTCTTATGTGAGTCCAGATAAAATATATAATAGGCTCTCTGCAACTAACCATACAACTGTTACTGTTGGTTGCATAAAAGGAAATTTACTTGCAGATAATTATATGATAAATAAAGCTGATAAAAGTAGTATGATTCCTCTCTTTAAGTGGCTTAGTGTTAAAAATTATTTTTAGCAACAACATATGAATAATTCCTGATAGCTGTGCGAAAAACTACAGAAATATTAGAATTTTTTTCAAAATTTTCCTTTGTCTTTGACTTCTGAATCTATCTATCTATCTATCAATATAAACACAAACAAATTTCCTCTTCAGGCATGTATAGTGCATAATAATTCTATTATCTTTTATTTGCAGCAACCAGACAGTGCTATTTAAAAATAATTTAGAGACAAATATTTAGTATGTCAAATAAAGACACAGACTGCTTACAAGATCATTAAGATGCGGAAGTTAAAAAAAAGAACAAAAAATGGTGTGATCCCAGGAAAGAGACCTAAGGAGGAATGATAAATGGTCAACAACTAATTTGAGGGCTTGCAGGCTATCCACAAAAGAGTGCAAGAATTTCTTTTTTGTTTAAAAAGCAAGTACTATAATCAGAAAGAATTTCAGCCATATCACTTAGAGGTTGTACTGAAAAACAGATACCAGGGTAATAAAAGAATAGTCAATAGAAAAGAATCAAATATAAAACCACAGACAATTTCTTTTCCTAAAAGAGAAAAACATAGGAAGGAACACTTAAGAACTCATTAAACTTGCTAGGCAGAAGTAAATAGGAAGGGGTAGGATTAATGATTAAGTTTATGAAGCTATGTCAAGGACCATACTGCTCACCATGCACAGTTTAAAAGATAAATGTGGTATCAGAAATCTTAAATGTATTCCAAGCACGTGACTATATCATGTAGTCACAGTACAACAAAAACAACCACAGGAGCCACACCTAGATAGGGTCAACTGTAATCTTACTGTGAGGAGAGAAGAAAGAGGTCTGTGCTAATGACCAGCACCACCGCCGCGGTAGCAGCCACCACCACAACAAAAGCTACAGGAAAGGGAACAAAGTGGACTGGAAGAAAACAAAAGATAAGACATGAAAGAATAGGGGAACACACCTAGAAACACAACTATGGCCTTGACTTTCATGTGGGAAGGACTCTGGATAATTACCAAGTCAGCATAAGAGGAAAACAGGTCTTCTCAAGTCTCTTCTCTAAGAGTTCCATTTCTGAATGTTTTTGGAAATCACCTTCACTCAAAAGAGGAAGATTCACATGGCAATTGGTAAAGAGCAAAACAAGGAACTATATACCTACTAGAATGGGAAACCTGATTCTGTTACTGCGTACAAGGTATAAATAAGCACGTAACAACTGTCAAGAAGTCCTGTGTGTGAATGTCTGTATAACAGGGAGTGGGTATGTGAACGTACTAGTGTATAAACAGAGGAAGGAAGAAGCATAAATACTGACACGTGGTTCCAACAGGAAAGAAATATTAGCGCATGCATTTGCTAACTGTGAAGGACAAACAATTTATGCTTTAGCAAGGGCTCCAGGCCTTGATTTCAATGGTAATACATGATTATTGAGCCAGTACAAGAGTATAAAAACGGCCAGCGCAAAGTCAACCATGTGACAAATACTGAGTGACACTAGGAAAGAAAGAACAAAAGCTAAGGTCAGAGGACACAGGATACAGGTGTTATGTAAATTAAGATACACCCAAGTAAAATTTAAAAACTATAATACATACATACATTTATGAATACATATAAATAAATCCTATGAATTTTTAAGAAGTGGTCCTTGAGAAGGAATTTCTGTTGATAAGGTGGAAATTTGAGCATTTTATAAAATGATTTTGGGAACAATAGTGGATTTTTTTCACTAGAGTTTATATGTGTTTCATCAAAAACAGGCAACTATACTTCTATGTTCTTCTGTGGATGCTTGTATGCATGTATGATGTTTAAGAGATAACTCACAAGATAGTTTTACACTAAAAGATTCAATTAAAAGCATTCTTGTCCTAAAGTCTGATCTTATACGGTTGACATCGGGAAAATCTTATATCAGAAGATTTTGTTGAGGTAGAAAGTAATCAGAAAGATCCAAAAAGATGGATTACAATGTCGCATTAGACAAAGTGCAATGCTGACCTGCACTGGGGAAAGGAGAAACAGTATTTCTGAGGCAAAAGAAAAAAGTGAAATGTTGACAGCAGAACAATAGCAGAATACAATTTCAGTATTAAAATTAAAAGGAACTAGACACCTGTGGACAGGATTTGTTTGCTGACAAACTTCCTTAGAATTTCTTAAGAGGATACAACTAAATTCACGGAAAATGTTTATGCATAATAGACGAGAAAGGATGTAGATACCAAATGATTCATCCTGGTGGATGAATGAATGATCCAATTACCTGAGGAGGTAGGGTCTTCGGAGAAATCTGGCAACTCTTCAGGGGGATCCCCATAGAATGAGTTGAATTTGTGACTTGACACAGCTGCTAGCACTGCACCCTAAAGCAAAATGATAGAAAAATATACTATTAAGATGCATAAATATAAAATATAAAAAAGGCTAACATGACTAAGGATTATTCATAAAATCAAATACACAGGAGATGACAGCTAGAAGAGAAGTGACTTTTAAATAATTTAAAGTTTTTAAAAATCACATATGCACATCAGAATAAGACTGTTGGGGATTGTAAAAGTATATACAATCATTTACATCTCAGACTCTAACATGTACCACACAATGGAGTATTCTGCAATCACTATAAAATATGCTGCAGCAAGTATGATTAATGAAACAGAAAAATACACATGATGGATTACATTAAAAAGGCTTTAATACAATCTATAGTATCTAGGCATTGAGAAAACATTTTGTAGAGATAAGGGAATAAACACACAAAAAAATGAAGTTTGAACAACATAAAAATCTATAGCGTGATCTTACTTATAGAAAAAAACAATAGCTACAGAAAAGATAAAGTATACCAAATGTTAAGAGTATTAATGATCTTTGAGTGGAAGAAATATGTCACTTTTCCTTTTTTTAAAATCTTTTTTTCCCTTTTCTTTTTGCTGTTAACAATGACTATATGCAGCTCTTGTGCAGTAACTGGTAATCAGGTTACACATCATAATCAACGACACACGATTCTTGAACTATTGAACTATTGTCACATAACCTCCCTCAGGATTATAGGGTAGACAAAAGTTGGGAATTACTGTTTCAGTAAAAAGAACAGTAAAGGTTACTCAGCAAAAGTGTTCAATTCTACCAGTGTCAGACACAGGCCAGAACATCCAGGTTTATACCTTGGCTCTGCACTTTTTAGCTACATGACACTATTGGAGTTAGTCATTTAATCCCTCAAGGTTTGTTCATTGTGAAGTGAGGATATTCAAGCTGACATAAATTACCTTAAAGAATTGCCAAAAGTCATAATGTATATGGAAGCATTCTGCAAACTATAATAAATTTTGCATGCAGAGTCTTTTGCTGGTGCAGGCAGAAATGCTCATTTAGGTAGTCTCAATATTAAATCACATGAGTAGCCTAAGTTTAAATTTTAAATATGGAACTCTTGATGTTTCTGAAAAGATGAATCTTTTATGTGTATAGGCATTCATTAAACATATGGAAGCATTAATAGAAACGCATTTCCACAAGTTTATTTTTTTTGAGGGGAGTCATGTTAGGGTTTCCTTCTACAAATATAAGTTGAAACATGAATTATTTGGGCTAAGGAATAGTTTCTCTTGATAAAGCAAAGAGACTGCAGAAAGGAGAAAACAAAAAATCTGAAGTTTGATACCATTCTAGGCAACTTTTTAGATTTCTAAAATAAGAGGTTCTTAGGCAGAATTTTATGGTCAGTTACCACGATGAAAAAATAGCACTAAATTGTGAGTTCTTCTTTCTATACTGAAAACCTATTTCCATTACTTATTTCCCTTTACATATTATACATGTTCCCTAAAAGCTGGGTGGGAATGGAATTTTTATATATAAAATGATGTTTCCCACACACTGAAACTAAAATTTTAGAGATGCTTTATTTTATTCTTATTTCTAAACAAAGTTCAACTGAGTTTCTCAGTATGTTAGCTTGATGTTTCAAGGCCTGTTCTAGTTGCTAGTATAGTCAGAGATCTATAAATCCTTATAGTACTAGAAAGACACTATTTCAAAGAGTCTGAGAGGCAAATTCTTTTGAAATAACTGTAGCATGTTCCTAATTTATCTGTCTTGCGGCTATGTCTTTTGTTTATTTTGTTCTCTCTAACCTCAGTGACTGTATGTGGTTTGAATATTCAATGCAAAGCAATTACATAAAATAACAAAATGGTTCTGAAACAGGGTATGGATTTCTAATTCTCCTTCGGTCTAGCAGGACATCGGTGTTGAGAACAACTACCTTGGCTTCCTACGCTTTGTCGAAACCTCTAATGTGTAGCCTTCTGGTGAGGCACCTATGATTTCACATTGTTGGAGCATTCATTATATCCCTGGGACTTGGAACTTTCTGGAAGTGTGCCGTGGCTGAACCAAGAAAAAAGGCACGAGCAAATTTCTATAGAAATTATGATTTCATGGAAGATTTTGAGGAAATGAGGAAGCCTGGTATCTTTAAAAGTGCAAAGTGATTTTGGAACGTAAAAAATGTCTTGGGGGCGTGCCCTGGTGGTCTAGCTGATAAGGTCACTGGATGTAGTTCACATATATCCCAAAGACCCAGATTCAAGACCTGGGGAAGGGGCAAACAACCACGATGAACAGACTAAATAGAAATGTTACTTCCTCCTTTCCCTTCCTGCTTATCTGCCTACTTGCCTTCATTTTCTGTATGTTTCCTTTAAAGAAAAGTCTTTGGGCTGAGTTCCAGGGAAATCTGTCACTGATCTATGCTCTTGAACTATGAAACGTGAATTATTTGGGCTAAGGAATAGTTTCTCTTGATAAAGCAAAGAGTTAATAAATAGTATTAAAAAGAGAAAAAGAAAAGAAAAGAATCCAGATTAGACAGAGTTGAGGACCTCTGACTACTCTTCCCCAGCTCAAGGCTTTTTTTTTTTTTTTTACTGCACTAGGGGTCAACAATCTTTTCCTGTTAAGGGCCACAAAGTAAAGATTTTAGATATGAAAGTCAAATGTTCTCTGTTACAACTACTCATCTTGCCCAATGTAGTATGAAAACAGTCCATAGACAGAATGACATAAATGTATACTGCTGTGTTCGACTAAAATACAAAAATAGGCAGGGGGCCAGCTGCTATTGAAGAGCCTCTGGGTACAATACCATAAAATCATATCTTACACAGGTAGTTTCTTCAAACTTCCTAGTTTAATAAATCCTGAACAAAGTAGTTTTACATCTACTTTAATTTAGAAAGTATATTTTAGTATGTTTTGAGAGTGAAACAACAATTTTGAGTTAAGATTACTCACAATCTTTTAAGATATCTAATATTACAGATGAAATTTCCTACTAAGCAAATTAACTTAGAACGAAGGCATATTCTAAATTAAAATAAAAAGAGGACTACAAGTAATCCTTAGCTCAATCATAATTATAGTTCATATGGCAAATATCAAAAGGGAATGCTGCCAAGTAGATGCTTCTGTATCTCATTTAAGGAAATTGAAAACAAGAAAATGATCAGCTCAGACTTCTGCTAACTTAAATTAATGAATGCACTTAAGGAGGCACCTAAGATATTAAGTAAGGAATGGGAGAGCTGAACACAGAGGTATTGCTAATGAACAAAAAAGCCAATACTCCTTCTTCAGTGTCCCCTAACTAAACTCAGAAACAATCACCATGACATTTGATAGCATAAGGATAGGGAGGTACATTAAAAAAATCTAAATACAAAACACACAAGCATGAGATGCAGAATAATTGGTTTTGTACCTAAGTGGCAAGCTAACACATAGTCATCTTGTAATATAATGAGGGGGCAAACCCTATCACAGGGACATACGATGTGTGTGTGACGTAATAATCCAAGAAAGGATCATCATATTAGAATCCAGAACACTGAACACAAAGCCCTAAAAAGGGTGAAGTAATTAGAGAGGCTGAGGCATTTCAAGGTAGAAATGTTAAAGGATTTCGACTGATTATATTTAAGGATTAGGTCCTAAAAGATGTGACATCACTGATTAAGTTAGAACTTCCACTCTCTGTCCATAGTCACAACCAATATTCAGTCATTGTATATATCCATATCTATGTCATACATGCGTGTATGTAGGTATATATGCATACACACATATATGATACTCAAACACAAGTCTAAAGCTAAACACAAGTCTAAAACCTGGAATTTCTTAACATTGTCAGTATATATGACAAAAGGAAGCTACGCTATTTTCTCTGAAGAAAATTAAAAACAAGACTTGTATGTATGGTAGATATGGCTATATTCAAGAGAAACTGTATGGAATAGGTATCTTAGTCCTTTTGAGTCTGTGTAAAAAAATATTTTATAAAGATGGTCTTTTAATGTCTATATTAACTTTCAAAAGCTTAGATTGCCTAATTTAGAATATATTCTATAAATCACAATCACAAACAGAAATGCTGTGCAAAATTAATAAAGATCAAATAACTCCAATTATTTATATAACTATTCATACCAGAATAATAGTTTTCAGTTTTTAGAATCACAGGTGCCTTGTAGATGCTAGGTTTACCGCTCTAAGTGGCTGGAGTCCAATAAAGCAGAGGCGTGATGGCTTTCATTAGAGCACAAAGGTCCTTGATAAACCCTTAAGTCAGCTCTTGTTGAATTAATAGAAAGAAGAAGACTGTCAAAAGGCACCGATATAGCTTCCTGACTGACCTCTCAAAAGGTGCTGCTTGGCAGTATGAAGACTCCAGATAGTGTTGTATAACAGAAGTTTCTACTGATGATGGACATGCTCTCTACCTGGACTGTTTAAAAGAGTGGCCATCAGCCATGAGTGGTATTGAGTGCTTGAAGTGTGGCTAATAAAACTGAGAGGTCAAAAATTTAAATTTAATATTAAAGCTAAACATTCAAGTAGCTGGAAAACAGCATTCCTAAACAAACTTTTCCTAGTTTTGCAAAGCTCAGGAACTCAAGAGACCAATCAGTAAGTCAGGGGAATACGCAGGTTATACTTTTGCAGTTGGCAAAAAAAAAAAAAATGGTAGAAAGTTATTCAAAATCTCCCTCACTTTCTGTAAATGCACGTCAAAATAAATGGCTTTATCTTCTAATTGAATTACATGGATTCACCATTTCCTGAACTGATTGGAAGACACTTACCCAATATACTGGGTATATTGCTTCTATTTGTACAGAATTCTTTGACGTACTTCACTGCAGGGAAATTTGCATTCTAGAGGTAGAAATAATTCATGCATCAAAGTAGATGACTTCTAGAACAGACTCCCTCCTGAGCTTCTTCCCCAGACAGACAGACAAATTCATACACCCATAGATACTCCCTATTCTCCTCTCTCCTCCATCCCTCTTGCTCAGTAACTCCTCCAATTAGATGACACCCAGGATTAGAGTATAGGTATGGCTCCTTAAAAACACATAGCCACAGTGCACAGATTTTCTAGACAGCCTAGGTCATAGCCTGTTCCATACATCCTAATATTAATTTAAGGAAATATTCTAATATCTATTTTCATGCTCACGCCTATGTAGTTTCTTAAAGGAAGCACTGTTTCTGGAAGATTTAAAAACTTTGATCGGAGTCCTGCTAGTTTAGCAGTTAAGTCCACAAATTCCAGCCAGCACAGTCCACATACATCCCAAGGACCCAGGTTCGCAATTGGGGCTGGGGTAAGAACAACCAAGATGAACAACTAAATAAAATGAATAAAATGCTTCTTCCTCCTCTTCCTGTCTTCATGCTTGCCTTCATTGTTGCTGGGACCCTTCATTTAAAATGTTTTTTTCTAACGTATTTTCACTGAGGTAGCATTGTTTTACAACACTATATAAGTTTTAGGTGTGCAGGTCCTGGAGAATTTTTTTTTAAATTGAAGCACTAACATTCTGGAGCTTAGCATAAAAGGGTAAAGAAACCAACATATGAAACGTCTGGTAAACAAAACGGGGAAAAGAAAATTTCCATCATCATTCACAAATATAGAATAAAGTAATGAAATAATGGAGAACAAAAATCTTAATAATTCAAATCACATGTAGTATTCCATGATTTTTTAAATCTATAGCTTTAAAGACAGTCTGAAAATGATATGAATGCTTTCTAATTATCCAAATAATTTTCTCATTGGAGATTTGTCTCCTACAGCCTGCTGAAGAGGTTAAGTGCTAAAATGAATACATTAACATGGAAAGGAAGTTCTTATTTGAGCATTGATACTATTCTAATCAATAATTTATAGTAGCTTTGAAATTGCAGCAAAGTGAAAGGAGCAATGCTTTGTATTCTGGTGTAAGGTTTCATAAAACTTTCAGAATGAGAAAAAGGTTCAACTGCAAAAATAACAACTCATTCACAAAAATACATAAAAATTTATACAAACAGATAAAAGTTTTTGGCAGGCAAGTAATTTATGGAGATCAAAAATCTTAAACACATATACACTTTGATAACAACAATTCCCGTATTAGAGAACTTACCTAAGACTATGTCAAGGTTTACAGAGATTTATACAGAAAACAGCTAACGCAATAGTATTTATGACTGTGGAAAACACAAAACTATCTTGATGTCCAAGAGCTGGCTAATTAAATTATGATAGGTATATTTTGTAGAATCATTAGTTTGTGATTTAGAGTAATGACTTTCAGCAAAATGGAAATCGTAGAATCATGGGGATTTTTCAAATTACAAAATTACATATGCCCCTCAAATCTCCTGAATGCCTGGGGCTGAGGGGAGAGTGGTCTCTTCTGTGTGCTGAATGGTGCAATGAGTCACTGCTACCGACGGGAATGTGTCATATCTCTTAAGTGTGCTGAAGTAGAAAGCAATTTTTAAGAATAATATTTTGTCATGATATAAAAAAGTGGGTTATATGAAATTCACATAACATAAAAATAACCTTTGAAAAGTGTACAGTCCAATGGTATTTAGTACATTCACAATGTTGCGTAACTACCACTTCTGTCTAGTTCCAAAACATCTTCATCACTACCACCCCCCAAGTCCCCATACCCAGTAATCAGTCACCAATTTGCTTTCTGTCTCTATGAATCTACAGACATAAATACCTATTCTATAGACTGCAAATAAATGGAGCCATCCAATATGTGGCTTTTAATTTTTTTTTACATATGGATTGTGTTAGCACCATTTGCTGAAAAGTCTATTCTTTTTCCATTAAAATGCTTCTGCACTTTTGTTGAAAAGCAAATGATCATAAATATAAAGGCTTATTCTTTCAATTGTATTCCATTGATTGACATGTCTATCTCTATACTACATGACAAGTACAGTATCCTAGTAACTCTATTTCCAACTGAAATTGGAAATCATGAATCCTTTAACTGTTCTTTTTAAAGATTGTTTTGGTTGTTCTAGGTCCTTAGCATTTACATATAAATTTTAGGATCAGTTTGCAATTTCCACTAAAATTTCAATAGTGATTATTTTGAATCTATAGCTCAATTTAAGGAGAATTATCTTTTTAAAATATTGAGTCTTCCAACCCATGAACATTAAATATCTCTTCATTTATTTAGATCTTCTTAAATTTATCTCAGCAATGTTACTTTACACATCTTGTAATCAAAAAAATTTGATGTTATTGTGATGGAATTAATTTCAAGATTGTTCATCACTCATTATGAAAACACAATTCAATTTTGTATACTGATCTTGTATCCTGCAACTCTGCTGAACATGTTTGTTAATTCTAGTAGTTTCTTTGTGAATTCCTTAGGATTTTCTATATACAGGATCATGTCATCTCTAAACAAAGTTTAACTTTTATTTGTAATCTATAAGACTTTTGTTTTCTTTCCTGATTACTTTGGAGTCAGAGAATTTGTATTGTTAATTTGTTTCTTGGTCATACTGATGCTGCTGCTGCTACCCATATAATGGGTATGGTAGTAAAGGAAAGTAATAAAAGGGAAGTGAACTTATATCACAAGTGTAAGATTGTCTCTTTTACTATGAAGAAAAATGATGATTGAAATGGTTACAAATGTCTAAGCATAATTACACTGAAGAAGTACATAGATATTATCTAGTTTTGGGTATCCTATATATTCTCAAAAGCCTTCAAAAGCATCAAATATATTCAAGTCAATGACTAGTAAAGAGCTAAAATGGTATGGAGTATCCATTAAAGAATTAAAGGCATTGACATGAAAAACAAATAAAACAACAATAGTAATATTAACAGCAAATAATATCTATAGTGCACTTATGCCAAGTGTAGTCCTAGCTACTATATTAATTTATTAAATCCTTATAACCCAATGAGTTAGCTATTATTACTATCCCCATTTCATAGGTAAGGAAATTGAGGTATAGATCATTAAAGATTACAGAGCTAGTAAGTATCAGAACCAGGATTTATCCAAGGCAATGTAGTTTCAATGCCCAGTCTTTCCCCAAGAGGTATACTCTTTTCTTCTTGCCACCAGTAACACGAATTTCCCACCTCCGATTAAGTAACAAAAGCAATTTTCTATTGCTTTCTGTAAACTTTCCCCTTTCATCACTTCAAAGAGAATCATAAGAAGTTGTGCCCACCATGTGAGGAGTTTAAAAAGTGTCTGGGTAGGCATGCTCTGCTGGTTCAGTGGTTAAATCTGTGGATTCAGATGGCATAGTCCACACAAAGCCTGAGGATGGGGTTTGAGACTTCGGGCAGGGGGAGCAACATGAACAACTAAGTGCATAGATAAATGCTTCTCCCTCTTCTTTCTGCCGGCCTGTCTATCTGCCTACTTGACTTCATTCCTGCTTGCTTCCTTCTTAAAAATAAATTCATAAATAAATTCATAAATTGATACATAAATAAACACATAAGGAATACAGCCTTCACAGTGGAAAAAACTCAGTGATAACCCTGATGATGTCCCTAAAACTATTTGTTTGGTAGGCCTTGAAACTTTAAATAACCCTGAAAGTAAAGGGATGTGGTAAATTCACATGATCCCTCTCTGCTGTGACAGCATGGCTTTGTCCAAATGAATCTTAGTCACTAGTTTGGCTATTTTAGGTCCAATTCTGATTTTGTGACACTGTGACACTGAGAGAAACACATCGTCTTTCTTGTGGTGGAGGAAGTCCAAGCCCAGTGGTAAAAGGCCTGTCCTTGAGTATTGAAAGATACAGTACCGGAGAGTATGTCACATCGGCCAAAGCAGCATGGGAGTTAAAAAGACATCAGGGAAGAATTGAGAAAGAAATACAATGAATAGTTTCTCTGGAGGAGGAAACTACTATCAAAAAAAGCTGAGCAAATTTCACTTTGTAAATTAAGATTTTTTTTCTTTTGTACACTACACTGGTTCAGGTATATTTCAAAGTAAAAAATAAAAGTCTTGTGAAACTTCTTTGGGCACCATCTCAATAATGGCATGTCTTTAATATTTAGTTTTTCCAAGGACTTTTAAAGCAAGTACAAAAGAATAAGTTTGAATCTCTGACAGCAAAAACAACTAGAAGAAAGGCTTAACTGCACTGAATCATCACCAACAAAGACATAAACATCACCAACAACGACATGTTAAAATTATTCTATGTAGCAATGCCCAACAGAACTTCCTTCAATGATGGAAATGTCTTATATGTTCCACTGTTCAATCCAGTAGCCACTAGCCACACACTGTTATTTAGAACCTGAAAAAGTCTTAGTATGATTGGGGAACTGACCTTTCAATTTAATTTAATTTTTATTTAAATAGCTACATGTGGCTAGAGGGTACCATGCTGAACAGCCCAGCAATATCAGATAATATTGTAGTCTACACAGTTCCCCCAGATTTCAGATACACATTCCTTTAAGTCTAGAGTACTATACAATAATTCACATATTTCCATGGTTGGGTAATGAGGAATTAAAAATATAATTGCAACTTATGATATAACTGAAAATACTTTTGAAGAAAAGTTGGCAGGGATCACTTGGCAAGCAAGGACTATTACACAATCAACCACTTAGAGGGCAGATTTAACTTTTTGTTCCAGTAGTCAAAATTAAGTCAAACTCTTTTCGCTTTTGGATATGGGCACACTGCAGAAGGATGTTGTTATCAAGTAAGAGGCACCTGATAACTTATTACTGGAGAAGCATGCAGATTGTATCACATCCTATGGCTCAAAGAAATATGATTATGAATACTGAATGTCTGAATATTTGAGAATGAGCGGCATCTACTGGGGTCTGACTGTAATGGATCTCATGGGACAACTTCATCAAATGAAATAAAGAAGAAATTCTAACATTTATTAAGTCATGTCAACACGAATGTGGTGGAATAACTGTTAGCACTAGCCATGATCCTCATCTTTTGTGTACTCTTAGTGCTGTCCAGATTCTAACTTTGCATGACAGTATTAATGTTATTGATATAAATAAAGTTGTGGAATATGTTCAGAGTCTACAGAAAGAAGATGGTCCTTTTGCTGGAGACATCTGAGGTTCCACTAAGCAGTTGGTTGAACTGGAGTTATTGGTCTGCTGGAAGTTCCAGAGTGCACTGCTGTAGTTAATATCAGTATACAGGAGCACTGGAACAGAGGGCGCCAGTCTAAAGGATGAGGTCTGAATACTGTGCAGGCCTGAGAGACCAGCTGCTTCATGGGATATGAAAATCAACTTTTGTGTAATAGGGAGAAATTGATACATGATTCTCTTTCTGTGCAGTGGCAACTTTGGCTTTTTGGGGCAAGCTGGATGGTATTAAAGTGAAAAAGGCGACAGAGTTTGTTTTATCGTGTGTGAACTTAGATGGTGGATTTGGTTGTAGGCCAGGGTTCTGAATCTCATGTGGGACAGATCTATTGTACAGGATTCCTGGCTATTACTAGTCAGTTGCGTCAAGTAAATTCTGATTTACTTGGTTGGTGGCTTTGTGAACTACAGTTACCATCAGGTGGACTCAATGGAAGAACAGAGAAGTTACCAGATGTATGCTCTTCATGGTGGGTGTTGGCTTCCCTAAAGATAACTGCAAGGCTTCAATGTCTACTTCGGAGACAGAATGTTCAGCCTAAACTAGTGAGCTAGATTTACTGGTGTAAAAGTTACTTAGTATAGTTTCACCATTCAACGTTTCTGTATTTGAAGTCCTTACCAAATTTAAATGACTATTGTTATTTTGTATATAAATCGTTAATTTTAATAAACTATATGATTATAAATATTGTAAAATAAAGACATTGTATCTTTAGCTTTTCTTCTGGAATGCAGTTCTGAGTACAAAAATTAAGTCAAATATAAGTTAATTTTAAGACCACAATTAAATAGTTTTCTCTGATGGGGTAAAGGGAGGAACTCTTTTCCCATAACATTTTGCCCAGTGCTAAAGACTCCATTATTTTATGATGGGTCTTTTTCAAAATGTTTTAAAGTCAAATGGGCTTTTCATATGGGGTAATTTTCTTTTTTCTTTTTTTTTTTGTGGAATGAAGGATAGGGAGAGTGGTAAAGAAGAAGGGAATCTTACTTTATTCTAAAGAAAAGGTGAGAAAAGTGCTCTGAAAATCTTTTCTAGTAGACCTCAAAGGGTCTAGGGATTTTATTTACTACTTTGTGATGGTTGTTTAATCCTAGTTACAAAAATAATTTGATATTATTTCCATTGACCTAAACTTATATTTTCTGTCAAAATATTTAAATTTGAGAAAGCATGGCCTCGATTCATATTCAATAGTAGATAAAAACAGTAAATTAAATTACTATTTTTAAGGTTATTCTATCTCTGCTATGAATTTTAAAGATAACGATAATGAAAAATAAGATTAATTTTTCATTTATTGTAACTTATTATTTAAATTCATATTTAGATATTACTTTAAATGATTTTTAAAAACCAAAATCTTATTAAATGGTGAAAATTTTTAGAAATGAGAATTTAGCTTTAAGAAAAATAATAGCAAAAATGAGGATATATCTATGGACATAAAACAGAATAAAAATATTATCATCACTTTCTCTATCTGGTAACCACAGTCTTACATTGGAGTCCTGAGAGTTTTCGAGGAGTGGGTGGAGGAGGCAATCTGACTTATAAAGAGTAAAAATAATAGTGGTTTTAGGCACTAGAACTCTGGTGTGGGTTTGGTGTGATATACACATTGACTGAGGTGTGAATCTACTCTCTGAAAACTTAAGTAGTATTTCAAATAAATGAAACAATAAAAATAAGTAAAGTTAACAAGGATAAGCAAATGAAACTTTAAAAATATCAATCAACTATATCTGTCCAGCTGTTTTCTGATTTCCTTAATTTACCTTTAGTTTCCTCCTCGCATTGAATTTCCTCAGTTGTTCTACTGTTTCTGGAAGATGAATCTTGTAGGCATAACGATCCCGTTCCTATGAAAAATAAATAAATTTAGAATGATTCTAGGAGGCTGAAGACTTTACTCCATGATACTGGTAAACATTCTCAAATAAGGAATATGAGCTTAAAACTGACAGTAAAATAATATTTTATTTTTAATAATAATAAAGGGCTAAAGGTCATGTAATTTTCAGATGAACGATCATAATTATTATGAAGGTATGAAGTTACCTTTGACATGATCATGTTTAGTAAAATAAGCATTTGAAAATTGACTCTATAACCATCTCAGCATTCTGAATTGTTGGGAATAACTGTATTTTAAAGTCAAGTATCTTTGAACTAGAACAAACTTTTAAGATCATCTAATTCAGCCACTTCCCCAGATAGCATCCTCTTCAATCTCTGATAGATGATCATTCTGACTGACCAGTAGGGAATCATTGCATTATGGCAGCCCATTACAATTTTAAGAATGTGAAAAAGTTCTTATTCCACCGGGGCTCTAGCTTGTTTGGGCTAGCTCTGTCTCTGGGCCAATTGAGAGTAAACACGCCACCTGTTCCAGATAATTAGTTAAGAGGTGGGAATCATGCTCCCACTAAGCCTATTCTTCTGTGATAATGTCTCACTAAAATACATTTATAGACGCAAGATATAACCAGTCCTACCTGATGTCCCAAGTCAGTAAACACAAATTTTGTTTTCCTATAAATACTCGGCTTATGCAGAAACACAGTATATCCAGTCAGCTAATCTCCGAATACAGACCAATTGAGATTTATGATTATATTCTTGCTCCATGATCTTCTCAATAAGGTCAGATATGCAACCCTAGCCAATCATGTCCTTTTTTAATGCTCTTGATGCACCCTTGTGGAGCAGTTTGTGGCTTGCCTTTCTACTCTCTTAAAGTATCTTACAAAGAAATTAAGTTGTTAATTGTGAATATATTTTAAAGGCGGAGAGAATAGGATTTTGTGACAGTTTGGATGTGGGGGTGCGAGAGAGAAGAATCTAGGACGGCACCAAAGTTTGCAGTGAGAGCAACTGGAAATCTGATAGCAACCACGATGGAAAAGACCACATATGGAAGAAATCTGTGTGGGGGCAGTGAGAAGGCAGAGAGATGAGAGTTTTAGTTAAGAACATGTTATGCTTGAGATATTGTAAGTTTATGTGGAAATTCAAGTCTATACCTTGACATATAAGCCTGGAGTTCAGCTGCAAAATCTGGGCTGAAGAGAAATTTTGGGGGATCATAAAGATTCAGATGGTATTAATTATTAAGTTAGTACTTAACTATGGACCAGGAACTGAATTTGGGACTCTCACAGGCATTCTCCCATTTATTCTTTAAAATTATTAAATAAGATGGTAGAGATACTGCTATACATTAGTTATCTCAAAGGTGTCATGGTTCCAACTGGATATAATTGTTATTGTCACAGCTAGCATTTCCTGAGGGCTTATTATGGGCTAGGCACTGTTTTAGTGCTTTACAAATTTATATCACTTATTCTTCATAATAACCCTGAGAGGTAGATATCATTATTATCCTACTGGATAGTTGAGAAAATGAGATGCATTATACCAGATGAAGATTAATTAATATGGAGTGAAGTAGGCCTCTTACTTTCTCTGATCTGGATACTACATATTTGTAAGTTAATAAGTGCAGGTTAATATTATCATCATCATTACTGCTACTTTGCAATTAAAATTCCTATTAGAAGTGTCTAAAATCACTGTTTTTGTATCATGTACTTATAACATTTATTTTTAAATTTAAATGCAGGATTTTGTAGTTAGTCCTATTAAAATTTCACCTTGTTATCAGTGAAAATTCCTAAAGAATGACTAGAAACACCTTAAAATCTATTTTCTCTGTTAATGACTAAAAAGAGATCCACTGGAAAGCAAAATGATATTTGCTTGAGTACACATGGTTGACTTTACAGCAAAATGACTCCAGTTTTCACCTCTGTAAGATTCTATATGCAAAACATCTTGGAAATGATTTCATTATCTTTAGGGACTTAACCTACTTTTCCTGCACTGAGTTAAAACAAGTTCACCAACACAGAAGACAGGAGAATGGATCAAATAACTGACTAGCAGAGAGAAGGATAAAATTACCATTTGAGAACAAGCAGTGGAATTATTTAATAGATTGCTGTTACTGTTAGTAGACTGCAAATTTTAATTGCGCTGTGTCTGGTGATGTCTAACTGGCATATGCTAAGCAACAAAAATCAAAATTGGCTTTGCATTATTGTTTGGATAAAAATAGTTTTGTATCATGACAGAACATAGGGTAAAAAACACAGGGAAAATCTTAAAAACAAGAAGAAAACCCAAACAAAAGGAACTCATTGTGTAGTAGAAAGACACGGCTTTGGAGTCAGAAAAACTTGTTCAATTCTGGGTCCTTTAGGTACTAGCTGCATGGTTTTACATTCTTTCAGTTTCAGATACTTTGGGAAAACTAATCTTACAGGATTGCTATGGAGATTAAATTAGATGCTGTATAGGCGCATGCTTTATTTCTGTTTTCATAATCACTTTTATTAGTGAAGATGTGAAAATCTGGCATAAAATGATTTAGGAGCTCTTACAAAATGAGTGTGTGAGTGTGTGTGTGTGTGTGTGTGTGTGTGTCTGTGTGTGTGTTGTAAGTACACAAAAGCCTTATTAAAGAAGCTTGGTTATTTGCTTGATGAAAACATGTTCCTACCAAATAAGAAAAAAAGGCAAAAATATACATAGTGAAAATTACAAAGGACCAAACCTGGGACCCATGTAAAACTGTCTATTTATTCACGATTTTGGAAAAAAGTGGACCAAGTGAGGCATGTTTTTTTGTTTTAATTGAGGAAACTTCTATATAAAAATAATGTGAGTTTAGACATGCGTTTAGACATTACTCTTTATCAAATATTTAACAACACGGCACATCCCCCACTGAATTTCTGACAGTCCTCCACCACTGTCCATTGGATCCTCACCAGCATTTGATTCCACTCCCAGCCCCTTCCTCAAGAGCATGCTTCTGAATGAAGAGTCTAAGACTGCTCTGTCAAGTCTAGTGGCCACTAGGTGAGACTTCACATTCGATTAAAATTAACTATAATTAAAAATTTAGTTCTTCAGTTAATCAAGTTAACTGTACACTGAAGTAGATCTAAATAAGAATCAGTCTTATAATAATACTGAAAATGCCCAACACGTTATCCAAAATTATGCTTTTTACCAAGAACCAGGAAAATCTCACTTGAATGAGAAAAGACAATCAACAGATACCAACATGGAGATGCAGTTATTCAGTAATTTTTCGTATTTAAACCATAGTTTCACTAAATTGACACCACCTACATCCACATAATGATTCACAAGTATATACTGATAAGCATTTAAATATAACATATGCCTATTCTCATCATCTAGATAACATTCTCAGTGGATTCTTCCATCTTCAGATGACACATAGGCAGGGCAGGTACACTGTATTTTAGGCATGGCACATGATGCTAAGCTCAAACAGCCTTCTGGAATATTTTATTTACGTTATTGACATTCTTGGTGTTTCTGCTGCCAGAAACTATTAAACTATTTAAACTACTAAACTCGGATTATTTAGAACAAGAACTCTAATCATTGGCAGGGAGAAGAATTTCCAAAAATAAATGTTATAAGCCAAGATAAACATGATAATAAAGTCAACTTTTCTAAAGGATCTTAAAAATCACTAATATGGCTGCTATTTCCATTGTTATTTGATATTTAAACTAATTTCTAATGAACAAAAGATCCCTGTTATGGAGGAAAATATACTAAGAAAGTACCTAACTATAGCTTACCCTTTTTCTGGGGGAAATCAGGAATAACCTAAATTAGGAGAATTCAAGTCAAGAATAACTAGATTTGAATATCAGGATTGAATGCAGATTTGAGGAGTAATATGCTTAAGGAGAATCAAGATGCACTGGCATCTAAAAATTGTTCTGTATTTTTATTATTCCATGTCATTGCCACTAAGATATATTAAAAACTACATTTCATAATATTTTATTGTTTAGTACAATCTCTGGGAGAAATAGTGTGATAAATGAATGCTCATTCATCCATCATTAATTTTTATTAATCACATATTACTACATGCCAGACACTTTCTAGGGTGCTAGACAGAAGTGAACCAACGATCAAAAATTCTTACCCCTATTCAGCTTATATTTTATGGGGATAGACAGACAACAAGCAAGTGAAATATAAATATGCCTTATGCTGACAAATGATATGGAGAAAATTAAGGCAGGGAAGGAGGATGCGGAATACTGGTGGCAAGGGGAGTTCCTTCTCCAGAATTTTACACTGGGTGGTCAGGGAAGAACTTATTGAGAGGCTGATACCTAAGTAATGACCTGAAGATGGTGAGGGAATCAGCCAAGAAGATATCTGGGGGAGTATTCTAGGTTCAAGGTCTGAGACTGGGGGAACAACCAACATGGACAACTAAAAGTATGAACAGATGTTTTTTCCTCTTCTCTCTCTGTCTGCCTACATTCCTGCCTGCTTCCTTCTTCTAAATAATTCTTTAAAAAAAGAGAGAGAGAGAGAAACTAGATTAGGTCTCCACAGGTTTGAGTGTCAGCAGAGAAAAAGAGAAGGATCAAAGACAGAGGCTTGTGGCACTCTAAGGAGAAGGGACTGTGAGGGGAAGATAAGGAGGATCTGAGAATGAGCAGCCAGAGAGGTAGGTAGGAGGGAAACCTGGAGCCAAGGAGGACAATGTTTCAGGAGGAGGGGGGCCTGAGATCTGGCCACTGGGGAAGCAATGTGAAGGTCATTAGGGACTTTATAAGAGCTGCTTTGATGGAACTGAAAGAAATGGGAAAAATTAGACTGAGTACAGACAACTATTTCCAGAAGTTTGCTGCAGAAAGGAACAGAGAATAGGGTGCAGAAGTTGGAGGGGTTCTAGGGTTGTAGGATCAGAAGAAGGTGTGTGTGTGTGGGTGTGTGTGTGCATGTGTAATAAAAATAAACTGCAGATAGGATGGGGTCTCATGCACAAAGGCAAGAATTGTGATAGGTGGAATTAAAATCCTGGTTCCACCACTGAAAGCTTCTGTAACTTGGGGCAAGATTCTTAACCTCTCTGAATCTAAGCGCTCTCACTGCAAAGTAAGACTTCAAATAAGAACGCGAGTTGGGAGAGGACAACAGGATTTCCTCCCTGATAATAAGCCACCTTAATACACTTTTGTCCTCTCTGCCTGACAGCTGAATGTCATTCAAATGGTATATCCTCTACTCAGATGTTTACAGAGGACACGCAGACACAGCAACCCAGATGAATAAAACTGTAAGGAAAACACCTAGAAAAAAACAAAAGAGGGAAAGGGCCGTCTTCTAGAGCAATAACTGCTGTTACTGAAAGTGCTCAAAGTGAAAAGGGCCTCTAAGAGCTCCTTTACCTTAAGCCATGGGTGATTCAGAGCTTCATAAACAGTGATTCTTTCAGCTGGATCCAGCATCAGCATGCGCCGTACTAGGTCTTTGGCACTTTCAGAGATATGGCTCCACTGCCTGGGATTCATCTAAAGAGGAGAAATCAAAAATGGCATAGTTATTTTCAGTGAGAAGTTGACGTTCATGATTATTTAATATTTCTATACTGTTTCAAGGTGAGTAAAATTAGAGCACAAAACAAAACTCTGATTTTAAAGGCTTGCTTTCTCAGCAAAAGAGGACAGATGCGATTCTTCTGTTGTTCTTATTTATTCTATGAGATCTTACATCAATAAATATTCCTTCATTATGTTACATAAATTAAAATACTTTTAGTAACTGAAGAATAGAATGTTCATGATTTCAGTTTTTACCTCAGAGGCTAGACTACTTTGATCTAGAAGACTCAAACTTAAAATATTTTACATTAAAAATGTAGGCGCATTCCTGTGGCTCAGTGGTAGGGTGTGGCCCTGTGAAGTTCAAGGACCCGGCTCCTTCAAGACCTTTTTAATATGTTTTTTAAACTGGAATTAGCAGTAACTATGAAATTATGCCAGGTGATTAATGGACTATTTTGTTACTCTCAACGTCTGTATCTTCAAAGAAATATATTGTTACCATATGTCCTATACAATAACCAATGTACTTGTATACTGTCCTTAATGAAGTTACCTTTGTTCCTCTTTTTAGAGATGAAACAACAAGGCTACAAGGTAAACTGACTAAAGTCAAACAAACAAAAACTGAGTTGTTCAAAAGACACAGGATCTGTGAGGAAAAGAGCTGGAAGACTCCTGGGTGAAGGCACTTTTCTGAGATCAGGAACTAGGAAAAAAATGGAAAGAAATGCTTTGGGCTTGGAGCTGGGAAGGCATATGGGCACAGAAGGATAGAGGAGTAGGGTCTCATTCTTGTTAGCTGCCAGGAGCTTCAAGTCATGCCAAGGCTTTAGTCATCAGAGACCTATGTCATCTTCAAAAGAAGAAAAGGACAAAAATGAAGTTCCCAGCACTTTAAAGCTTAACAAAATCATAACTTGCATCACAGTACATGTGAATTACTACAATCTG
Organism: Solenodon paradoxus; assembly: GCA_004363575.1. Classification (NCBI taxonomy): domain Eukaryota; kingdom Metazoa; phylum Chordata; class Mammalia; order Eulipotyphla; family Solenodontidae; genus Solenodon; species Solenodon paradoxus. The sequence continues at coordinate 65,711 of RJWH01004812.1, read as the reverse complement.
GTCAAGGGTTAGCATCAGACACTTCGCTCTGCCTAATGAGAGGCTTTGCACGTATAGATGGAGTCTATAAAATGTCTCCATGCTAGAGATAGCTCGCCTTCTTTTTCTAAAGAGCAGACTTCCAAAGGATAGTCACGTATGTTGGTCAGACTCCTTAATTTAAATGAATGCCACGAGACTGTTGAAATATTGTCATTCTACTGAAATTGTGATCAACTGAGCAGTTTGAAACAGAAGGTACATGATTAGATGGGGTTTAAAAGCACTTGTTCTCTCTTCCTCATTCCTCTATTTAAAGTCTGAATGATTTGTACTCGGGAAAGGGGTTGAGAAATCATCTGAAAGTGGTGATGAAATTTCTGGAGTAGAGACTGGGAAGTACAATCACACACACCCCCCCCACCCCATTCTTTTTATGAGGGAGTCCAATCAAGGGTTTTCTTTGCATTTGGCTGAGAAAAGTTGGTGAAATCAATTTGGGAGGCTGAGGGCACATAGGGAAAAACAGGGGTATAAAACAATCTCATTTATTAAAATACCAAGGCCAGGAAGTTTAGACTCCTGCTATGTAGCCACCAACTGGCTACCTGTAGCAATGATATAAGACGGCACACCACCTTTTATAAACTTTGAGAAATATATTTTTGTTCTTTATACAAAAGTTCATTGAAATTAAATGCTTGTATATATTCCGGTTAAACAGTATTCTTTCACATCATCCTTAAAAGATCACATAACCTAGTAAATGAGAAATAAAAGTTAAATTAAGACCAGTAGCAGTTTATAAATTATGATCATTTAAAAGTGCTGCATTAAAAAGATGTCATCTGATGGTGAACTTAATCTGGTATATGCAGCTGTTGCTTTACAATGGTGCACACACTAATCCTATATAACACCATTGTGCAAAGTTACTTCAATTACATTAAAATAAATCATCAACATTTTCTTGAAAATATTTATAGAGATCAAGAATTTTGTTACTAGTTTGTTTGTTTTTTTTTGTTAAGATCCAGCAGGGTGATGCAATGATATTTTTAAAGATCTGCTTAAAAATAATCTAGTAGTGAAATACAGATAGAATAAGATTGGCTATCTGCTGATAAGCATAAAGGCTGGGAGGTTCACCATATTATTATTTCTGCTATTTCTGTTTGTTTGAACTTTTTAAAATAAAAAAATGTTAGAAGAAAATGTGGATACAATCACAGCACAGTATATCTATTTTAAAAGGCCTACCAGGATCATCATTGATGGTAGAGATGAATCTATAGTTCAAACTAAGCTGCTGAAAACCCCGGGCTTTTCAAAGAAAAGTCAAGAATCTAAGGAAAAGGTGAGGTTAGTCAAGTAAAAGAGTAAATAAGCTGTAACCTCAAAGCTTCAAACCCTCAGGTACAGAAATGATGATATAACTGTCACCACCTATCTAACTTACTATAATACTAAGGAATAGAGAATTTTTTAATAGTTTAATTCATGGCCATATGTGAAGAGCCTAAGTTTCTTACAAAGAAATAAAAATAACTATTCAATGCTTTAAAAATAGACAAAATCAAATACCAGAAGCTGCTGGAGAGGAACATATTGCCTTGGAAATTAGGGAAGTCAGCAATTGAATAATAACTAAGGAAGAATGCTGTTATTAGCAAATGTCTGCAACTCAAAAAGGTAGGTGGGAAATTTCATTAGATGGTAGCTGCGTCATAAATTGTCACGAAGAGAAGATGAAATGAGTTAATGCAAATAAAGTGCTTAGAATGGCTCCTGGCACAGAGAAGGTGCTGCATGTGAGTAGCTACTGTTGCTAGTGCTATTGCGATGCACGTATGTTACTAGGTTAGTATCTTGGCAGAATTCAAGCAGAAAGCTATGGCTGTGAATTCTTGATAGCCACTCACAATTTCCATGGCTTGCAGGGGGACAGTTACTTACAAGTAGTTTCCTGAGACATTTAGCTACCTTGGAAAGTATTGACTCTGAGAGAAGCAGAAAAACCTATACTTAAAACATCTTTCCTGTTAACAGAGCTTTGGCATATATCTTAATCCAAATAAAATAAAAGATAAACCTGTATGCCTTTACAAGCTGATTATGCATAAGACCCAAACAGAGAAGCATAACCATTCTCTTCTCACCTCCACCGCAAACTTCAGTTATGACTTAAGAGAAGGCAGCAACTCTTTAACTACTTCACCTTTCTTTTCTTTTTTTCCCTTTTCTTTTTTTAAAGTCTCTTATAAAATCTAACATTACTGAGGAATTGAAAAGAAAACTTCAGAAGACTCACAGTTTTGGAGTCTACTGTTAAATAAACAGATGGGTTGATTGGTTTTGTTACCAGGCATGAACGAAAATGAAACAGTGATTCTGTTGAACAGAAATTGTAGGTTTCAAGTAATAATGGGAAGAAAAAGAATCTCTCTAGCATAAGCAACCCTGATCTGACATCCAGAAACACCCCGCCAACCCATATTTAGCAGACACGGCATCCTATTCCCTGTCAACCACAGGTGGTGGCAAAGGGCAGAAAAGGAGCTGTGGTGGTGATATCAACTTCAAGCTAATTTATTTTCATGAATTCCTTGGGTCTTTTTAGTGTTGCCATCCACAGTGCCAGAAATGATTTCTTAATTTTTAAATAATGAAAGTAACTACTAATCACAATTCTGTGAATAGTACATGAAATTTCTAATCGACAGTAGTCAAAGAAAAATATGAATGTTTAAGTTATAACAAAATGGCTCTGAATGATATTATGAAATGCAATCGCGATGCTGGCAGTTGAGTTTATCCTGAGATTTAAATGGCGATTTTTTTAGCTGTGCTAGCTGACTACATAAAATGCAAAATGTGTGATAAACTAAAAAAAAAAAAGGCTAATACACACTAAGTATATAAAATTGAGATAAAGATTTACTAAAATTACCTGGATGAAATATCTATTTTAACTTTACAAATTAAGCAAAAAGCTTTAAAAATGAAATGGCTTTTTTCAAATTACACAAATAAGGGCCGAAAGTTCATTTCTGGCTTAGTCTGAATAAATGAATTCGACCACTAGACAACTAATGGATATTGTGAAATCTGGGTTCAGGTCTGTCATCCATACCTTAGGCAGGGTAAAACCAAAGGTCAAATTCTATCCGCATAAATTCCAAGGATTATTCCAAACTTTCCCCCTGAACCAGAATTTTATTTGAAATAAGAAGGGCATTAATCAAACAATTTCTGTGACTTGGCTAAATGGGCAATTTTGCTAGAATGTATTTATGGTAACAAAAAAAAAAATCTGAATTTTAGTGAGGCTTTGTAATACAATCTGAGAGCCCAATACTCTTAAACTGTCAACTTACAAATAGAGAAAAGGAGACACAGCCATCTGGTCTCCGGCTTTTAAACTTTATCAGAGGACATGAGTCCCTGTTTTTTAGGTTGAACAGAGTTGCAATCCACATAAGCAGAATAGATTTTAGCTTCAGCATAGAAGGAAGAAGGGAGGGGAAAAGCAATGGCTGTTTTAAAGCCGGTCTTCTCTCTTCAACTTAGATGACAATTCAGCTAATAAGAGATTCAGAAATATACTTGGGGGCTGTTGCCTAACAGGCCAGTGGATCAATGACGTGAGCAAACAGCTTCTGTCTGATTGGGTAACTAGGTGACAATCAATAAGCAATCAAAGACAGTGACTTCAAAACATACCTTTCAAAATAATTTAATCTCAATGGAAAAATGATACATTCATAATATATTACCTTATATTTTCCTTTTATAATGCCTTCAAACAATCTTTCCTTGGTTCCATAAAAAGGCAAACAACCACTTAGCAGGATAAAAAGGATCACGCCACAACCCCAGACATCTACAGGTTTTCCATAAGGCTCTCTTTTGACAACTTCTGGGGCCATAAAATGAGGTGTTCCAACTCGTCCTGCATTTGAAACAACAGCATCATTAAGGAAAAATGTTTATATAAAATGGTTTTTTTTTCAAACTTGAAAATAGAAAACAGAATAATAATCTGAACAAAAAGTTTAATAATATAAATATTCTTTCATTACCTTTCCCCTCCTCCATCAAATCAAGATCACAGAAGAAAAAAGAGTTATCTAATCAACTCTTGAAAATATTGAGCTTAGGATAGGTATTTTGTCTTCTAACACTGGTACTTGCTATTGAATTCAGCAGGATACATGGTATTTACCTATTTCTTGCTTTCTGAAGAAGTTGCTTAAATTTCTAAATTTTCACATGTTTGAAGATGGCTAAAAATATAGAGCAGATGGTGGAGGAAGTACCAGCAGGAAGAGTCTGTAGCTGCCTAAGACACAGCTGGGAGAGCCTGTCCTGGGCAAGGGGGCAGGGAGGACAGGGGAAGGGCATGCCAAAAAGTCAGTTCTTAAAACTATACTCAACCTGCCGTTTCTCATATTATTGGCTATGCTTAGCTGGAAGTGAATACAAAACTAGACAAAATACAGAGCAATATGGTAAAACAATGAGTTAAAGAACACCTCTATGACTTATGGCTCATTTTTCAGAAGACAGTCTATGTTAGTACTGCTTTGATGTCTTAGTAATAGTGAATTGAATAAAATGTCCTGTGTAACATTATTTATTATTTTGATATTTATCATGACAGGTATTTGAATTTAAAAGAAGCCATCTTGAAAGATGACAGGTTTAAAAGTGTTCTGTTGGTATTTTTCATTTTCCTATTTTTGTGAAGCTTGGCAGTATTTGTAGATGGAAAAGACAAGGCAATGGCTAGAAGACTAAGCATGTGCAGAATGGAGAACTAGATAATTTGTAAAACCGAATAACAGAACTAAAACAGACTAGCATTATTTGTTGGAATCTATTGAAAGGAGAAATAAATAAAAAATCAGAAAGTTTGAATTTATAATTAGCATCCACCTCTGTATACTGGTAATGAAAGCTTTTTTTTTTTTTTTTTTTTAACTTTTCTTCTTGTTTTTCCGGCAGGGAATTTTCTAATTATGTTTTTACTTTGACTAATGATAAAATCAGTCTACATTCACATCTGCTTGTTCTTCCCAAATACAGATTGATGGCTTGAGCAGAACTCTGACAAATAGAAAGAGGAAAACAGTCTGAAATTAAAAATTAGCCAAAGATATAAACCTCCAAGTGGCTTATCTACACATTGTAGGTTTGATTTTGGCCAGTTCAACTTTAAAAGTCACTTTGCCCTAAACATTACCTGTTTTGAACACTCTTTTCATCTCTGTATGTAGGCTCTCTTCTCTAAGTTTAATCTAAGGGACTAAAATTCTAGTTATGACTACAGAGTTATGAAATTCATAACTCTGATGACATTTTGGGTATATGTGGGGGTGTAAAACACTAAGGATGTCATAATATTTAGTTTGAAAGTTTTACACCAGTCTGAAAGTGATGAAGTTTCAAAGGAAACTTTTCAAAAAGGGGTCTTACCTCCAGCCACAAGTCCAGACTCTCCTAATTGAATAGCTACCCCAAAGCCCCCAAGTTTAACAGGTGCTGAGTTTTCCTTTGAGGCGAGGAGAACACAGTGGGGCTGAAGATAAAAACAGACAAACAAAAAACCACAGATGAGAACTGAAGATGAACAATTCAATTTACATAAAACTTGAATAATACAATACTGTAACACATTAAAAATTTCTCAAATTATTTTGGATGCTTGAATGATCTGCTCTATTCTCATGTTTGGCTGACTTTTCTAAAGACTTACCTGTTCTATGCAATATTTTTCAGGAATTATTTGCTTCCAAGATTAGGGTATGGTGCTCAGAATTACATCAGCATAGATGTTTAAGAAAAACAGTTATTTTCTAACTTTTCATGACATTCTTGCTTCATCTATCACCAACCATTTATTATATTGGGGGCTGAAGTATTTTCAATTAAATCATATCATTTATCTGCTAATAGTTTAGTATTTCTAATTTTAAATATGTCTTTTAAAATAACCATAATATCGATACATCCAATAATATGAATAATTCTCTAGTATCATGTACTACCAACCCACAATTTTCTCTGTCAAAAATGTTTTCTTAAAGTTGCTTAGTTCAAAATATTCAACGCTTATACCTTGCATATGATTATATCTCTTGTCTCTCTTACTCTATAGCATACACCTGTGTACTTTGTAAAGTTCATGCCACTGATCTTTTATGATAATAGGTAACTTCTCTTGTGGATTCACCCATGATCTGGTTTTGGCTAATGGTACCCACATGGTGTCACTTACTATGTTCCTTAATCTCCTATATTTTTTCTAAGTTGGTAGTTAGAGCTAGAAGCCAGATTAGATTTAGGTTCAATTTTAGGGTTTTTTTTGTTTTGTTTTTTTTGTAGTAATACTTCAAAGGCAGAGTATTGTTGTATCACATCAGGAAGAACATAATGTCTGTTTGTCCTAATTTTAGTGACAGGATTGATAAGTGGATTTAGGTGGTTATCTGCCTTGCCCCATCATCAAAAAGTTCACCATCAACTTTTCATTCCATTATTCTATTGATGCCTCACTCTATAACTAGGGGTTCTCAAAATTGAGATTTTCCCTAATATATTGTTATGAAAATCATCAAACAGAAAATTGAAAGACTATATAGTATAAAGTCATTATTCACCACACAGTTTCTACAATTACATTTTGCTACATTTGCTTTATCAAATATTGATTCAGTCCTCCATTCAACCATCAATCCACCTTTTCAATACACTTCAGTACATATATCATTGAATATTTGTTTAAAAATATGTTTAAGGTAAAATTTACATACAATGAAACATATAAAGTTTAAGAGCACCATTAGAGTTTTGACAACTTGTATATACCTGTGTAACCCAAACACCTATCAAGATACTATCATCATCCCAGAAATCTTCCTCATTCTCTTCCCATTCAATCTTTGCTGCCATGCCCCCAACGCAACCCACTATTGCGATATTTTTTCACCTCAGTCTTATTTTGCATGTGGTGGACTTCATATACACAGAAACATAGAGTATGTGCTCTTTCATATATGGCTTCTCTCATTCAGCATGTTTCTGAGATTTGTCTATTTTGTTGTGATCACTAATTCATTTTTTAGTGTTGAGAAAGTATTCCATTGTATGAATATAGCACAGTTGGTTCATTTTTCTGTTGGGTATTTGGTCTGTTTCTAGTTTTCAGATATTATGAATGAAGCTGCTATGAACTATTCCCATTATAAGAATTTGGTTTCTAGGTAATTTCCAAAGGTGACCAATGAAGTTCTTTGGTATTATTATGAATTTACAGATTTTTATATATTTGATATGCTTAATCAATTATAGCCATTATTCATTTTGATGATCAAATTGTCCCATTTGTGTCCAGTGGGAGCCCCCTTTTGTCAACACATGGGGAATGTGAGTAAAGAGTATTTGGAATTCTTTGTACTATTACTGTAATTTCTCTAACTTCCTGCCTGCTAGCTTGCCTTCATTCCTGCCTGCACCTTTTCTTTAAAAAAGAAAAAGAAAGCTCACGGAAAAGCTCATATAAAGGAAGAACTAGAAAAGCATCTACTCGAATATGGTCTCAATAGGGCCACCAGAGAAGTGAAGATTAAAACATAATTAGTGCTGGGTGGGCCAGCACTAGGTGGTCTAGTTCATCTGGAAGCAGTCTCACATACAACCCAAGGTCCTGGGTTCAAGACCCAGGGTCGGGAACAATCAATGTGAACAACTAAATGAAAATAAATAAAGCACTTCTGCTTCTCTCTTCCTGCCTGCTTGCCTACTCGCCTTCATTCCTGCCTGCACCTTCCTTTCAGGAAGAAAAATAAATAAAAGAAAAAAAACTTAAAAAATATTCCAACACAATTAGTGCGATCCAATCAAAAAATGGAAAGAGGAATTAGAGAGACATTTTTCTGAAGAGGATATAGAGATGACCAACAGGCACATGAAAAGATGTTCCTACTCACTGGCTATCAGGGAAATGCAAATCAAAACAACAATAAGATATCTCATCTGAGAGAAAGGCTAAAAGTCTGGAAACAACAATTGCTGGGGAGGATGTGGAGAAAAGGGAACATTTTTACACTGTTGGTGGGAGTGCAAATTGGTGC
>RJWH01004812.1:0-57497 GCA_004363575.1 Solenodon paradoxus | reverse complement strand
CCTTAGAGGAGATGAAACCCTGTCATCATGGATGTCATCATGAATCAACATGGATGGATCTAGAGGGGATTATGTAAGTGAAATAAGTCAAAAGAAGAAAGATACCAGATAATCTCACTCATAGGTGGAATGCAAATGGAAAAAAATAAAGGAACAGATGAAACAAAACCAGCCCTTGGATACTTGCAATAGCACTGAGATTACCAACAGGGACTGGGAAGCAGGGTTTGGTGGTGGGGCAGGGTGTCAAGTGGTGGCAGAGCCCAATGAACAGTGGTGAAGAACACCTGGTGATCTGGTGGAGGGCAGGGTGTGTTGACTTCAGGAATAGGGAAGCTGCACATATGGGGAAACTACATATGAATTTATTTTTATGTGTAAAATCAAAATTACTGTAACAACAACAAAAAAACAGAACACAATTTGTGGCACGCCCTGGTGGAGTGCACGTAGGTCAATTGCCTCCAAAGAATTCAGGCCACATACCCCTGGGTTCCAGTCCTGGATCTGGAGGTGGAGCGGGGTGAGGCGGCACAAACAATGTTAACAGCTAACACGGAAACAAAATTTAAAAAATGCTTCTTCCTCCTCTCTCTTCCTTCCTGTCTGCCTGCTTTGCTACCTGCACCTTTTCTTTAAAAAAACAAAACAAAAAACTCCTACACAATTAGTATTTTGAAAAGGGATAGCTCAGGTGTGGCAAAGTGGCATAACATAGAAAAAAAAGAATATACTTATATTAGATTTTTAAGAAATAGAATGCGAATTTGTAAACTTATATTTAGACATAAAATAAATTTGGCCAGCATCTCGGAAAGATAGTTGCACAACCTTGCTTATGATCACAGCATTATTCACAACAGTCAATAGGGGAAAGTGCCCAAATGTCCACAGACAGATGAATGGATAAAGAAAACGTGGGGTGTGTGTGTTCCTGAGTGTATACATATACATACGTACACACCCACACATAAAAAACAGTTTAAAAAAGAAGATCTTAACACATGCTACACCATGGATGAACCTAGAGGATATTATGCTAAATAAAATTAGCCAGTCATAAAAGGACAAATACTTAATGATTCTACTCAAATGAATTATCTAAAGTAGTGAAAATCACAGTAAGTGGAAGGGTGGTTCTCAAGAACAGAGGAAAGGAGAGGGGGAATTAGTGTTTAGTAGTTATAGAGTTTTAGTTTTACAAGATGAAAAAGTTCAAGAGATCCGTTACATAACAATATAAATAAACGTAACACTACTGAACTGAACATTCAAAAGTCATTAAGAGGGCACATGTAACATTATGTGTTTTTTACACACACCCTATTCTTGCCAGATTCAGAGATTCTAGAGGGAAGGGAGAGCTAGAAAATATTTTTATTCTAACAATTTGAAAATATTGTCACATGTCATATTTATAACAGTGAAAGCTCTGGAGAATTTGATGTTCAGAAGAAAGTATGCACCCAGAAATAATTACAATGTTAGATAAAGCCCGATGAATTAAATATTAATTAGTGTCGAGTAAACAAAATTGCAGGGCAACAATTACGGAGAGGATAAAAACTAACTTCATTTCAAATGACAACAAAAAAGGGGAAATGACATTAAACTGCAGGGTAAGCAGTTACATAGATGGACAGATATTGGCTAAATATGGGACAAAGGCCAAAGTAAAAGCTGCAGAATCCCTTCATTATTTTCTTTAAAATACAGGAGATATTTTAATTTATTTAGAAGATTTTATCATAATGATAAAAAGGGGGAGAATAGTATCATAAATCATATCTAGTCCTGAAATTATACAATTGCATAAGAAAATAAATTTGAGGCCTTAAAGAAATACATGAAAATATACAAATAAAACTTTGAAAATTTAAGAATAAAATAATTCATTACTAATGTTAGTATGATTCAATACAGGAATGCCCTTTTATTTGAATAATTTCTAAAATGAATCTAGAAACAAACAAACAAACCAGAAATCCAAAGCTTGTGTTTTATAAGTTCATATAGCGTAATATGCATCATTTCTTAGAAAAAACAGAAAATGTGTATTCCTGTTTAAAATTTATAAAACTTCTTTATTTGGGGGGGATAAGAGAAAACATTCTACGATCGTCAAGAAAGAAGGTGTTCATTAAGAAAAGATACAATTTCCTAAAGTCAAGTGTTACTCGAACTGAAAGATAAAGTTGTTGCATAGTGATGAGGCTTTTTAATATTTTACAAGGAGTCTGAAGGTTGTTATAATGGAAAAAATGGAAAAAACCCCTATTACCACATGCATGTGTATATATATATATATATATATATATATATATATATATATATGTCTATATAAAAAAAAAAGAAGAGAACCCTAACCAACTGTACCACAACCGGATGGGGAAGCCCAGCTGACACAGTAAGAAGAGTCTGTCTAGGGAAGCTTGGGTTTTAATCCTTCACTTCAAGAGAGCCTGAACTGTAAGTATGCCTTGATTTCACCTACCTAAATGATCCTTTACTTAGGTTAAAATTTGATTATCTGAATGTTAAAAGTAAAAACCTGTTTCATAGTGACTAGCAACACTTTGCTTTGAGAACCTGGAGTAAACTGCTTGAATGATACCTCTGCCTTGATTTGACTTAAAATGAGGTTGTCTTATTAGTTACTTGAAGTACTTCAGGAAATTGGAGCTATTTAAGCCCATACCACCTTATAGGTATACTTGAATTCATTAAAATTTAATTTCATATGCAACAAATTTTATTTTTACTGGATGAAAAATAATCTGTAATATTAACTTTATTAAGTTACACTGTCTCCTAATTTTTAATGATAGTATTTTCTTCATTATAGTTACTATTTTATGGTAATTACTAGAGCAATTAAATTTTAAGTTTGGTGTCTTAGAATAATAAAGTGAATGTCAGAGAAAACAAAAAGCAAAATATATTTCAGTTAATTCAACTAATTAAATTTTTAAAAGTGGGTTTTAGACACAGTGAAGTTTAAAATAAGGCCTAATGAACTACTGAGAGCATGTTTTCCACAGTAACATGCTTTTAATTTTCATTCTGTATGCAGCAATTAATGCAATTTTGGAAGCATGACCTGAAAAGATTTAGTCATTATCAAGTCAAACTACGATTGGTGAAAGATTGCTACTAATGCAAAATAGGTATGTATTTTAACGCAGCAATGTGAGGTTCTCACAAGAAAAAAATACCGATAGTGTATTTTAAAAGTTCCTGATTATCAGGGCTACAGTAGAATCTGTTGGGTCCTGCTTTCCAAACAGAAGCTCTTACACGAGCCAGTTAAAAACCGTGGCAAGGGCAGGCTGGTGGCGGTGAACGCTAGGATGCAGCACTAACATGGGGCTGGGAACCTCAGGGTTCGCCAGTAATAACATTAGAAACCATCTACCATCTATTATTAGAAAACCATTTTGATCACCTTAATATAGCAGCGAGTCCCCAATTATGGGAAAGTAGTCTACTATGAGAACACAGCGGTCTGTTTATTGTCTTTATTGGCCATACTTAAGAAGTAAAATTTGTTTAAAAATCAATAAATGGCTTTAAGAACAGTGAGTGATTAACACATTGTAAAGTTTAAAACAGAACCTAATCTGTTAATAAATGATTGCACACCAGTCATCTAATATATGGTTCTAAGGGATGGCTACTATTACTGTTTTTAAAAAGCACACTATTTTTGTTTTATTCTCTTTAAGCTTGAAAATAAAGCAAACCTAGATAAGTTCATTGGTGATCTTCTCCAACTGTTATCTATTAACTCTATTTGCAGATCAGAGTTGAGACAAATGGTTTCAAGATATGTGCTTTGTGCTAACAGCTTTCTAGAAACATCTTGATTAAGGCTACCAGGCCTAGAAGTAAGTTTGATAAGATATGGTCTGGGGGATGTGCTGATCATTCTGTGTGATTTTTGATTCTGTAAACTCTGGACTTACTTACTATGATGAACACAGCAAATAAGAAAGATTAATACCTTTTCCAAAGAAGGAGAGCTAAATGGCATAGTTTCTTCTTAAAATTACTAATGTGACTATGTGAAAGAATCATGTCAAAACACTGCTGACAGAACTCACGTCCTAACACTGCTGGGTCATACGTTACTAGAAAGGAGTGAGGTCTAGTGAAAAGGATCATGGGCTCTAAAAGTCAGTCAGATCTAAGTCCCAACTTGGGCACTGCCATTTAAGAGTTGTGTGGTCATGAGTACAATCATAACTCCTTGATCTTTCATTACTTCTTTTTGTAATCACTATCTCACTTGGTTTTTGTAAATGATAATATAAAGGGACCTTGATATGATAATATAAATAATAAAAATAATGATAATATAAAGCACAGTGCCTGGTACACATTAAATGCTAAATAAATATTAGTTAAAGGTTTGGCCGTCTAGTTTAAGAGTTCAATTCTGAATGCACATTAGAATTCCCTAAGATCTGGGGACACAGCCAGATAACGGTATCATTTGAAAGTCCTCAAGGGGATTCGAATATGTAGCCAGGATTGAGAGCCACTGCGAATCTCTTCTACAAAGTACTCAGTTGAGGGCAGTCTCAAAAACCTCTGGTGGTAAGACTCTTATTGTCTCCCATGATAGATAGTTTCATTCTAAACAAAACACTTCCTTAAAAAAGAAGCAACATCTGTGTCTGCAATCTCTATTCACTTGTCCTTGCAGTTTTCTAAAAACACAGACTATGAGATAAAAATTCCTTTTCTCCATGGCCTTGTAAAGCATTCACATCTCCAAGGAAAAGGACCAGTTTTTGCCAACTCAGTCCTATGGCGCTATTTGGGCTCTGCTCCCCAGGTTGTCGGTTGTCTGTGGCCTTTTCTAAGTGTGCTGCTAGGATAAAATACTATATTCCAGGTGAGGTGCTACCAGGTTGAGACAGAACCAGATTAGTGACAATCTTCATTTAAAACACTCCATATCTATCAATTCACCAAAGAAGGGGCTAGGTTTTATTACAGTCACAGTGTACTACTGTACGGCAAATTGCAGTCAATTGCAATTTTGTTTCTGTTGATGTAGCTATACTTGAACAGTTGATTTGAATATCCATGTGTAGAACTTTACATACTTTTCTACTAAATTCCTTCAACCATGCTGATTGTGCTAAGCACCTGGTAAACAGAAGTAAAAACAACAGACATGGTTTCTAAGCCTTGGTGGAGTTTAAAATATAGCACAGGAGAAGAATAAACACAACCTACTTACAAATGAGTTTTAAAAGTCATTTTAGCTATCTGAGTTTTCGAAATTGCATCACTTATCAGCTCCTTTCCTCAGTAGCTATGCCAGGTTTCTACCTGAGCCTCTGAGAGCTCCCTACATAAAAGCTCACAACACAGGCCCTTTTAAAAGTACCCTTGCCCTCTTCTTGGGCTTCTAGATTGCATTACCTGCTACATTTCTGGGCTGCCTGCCATTTTTCCTAGATGCCCTTTCCTCTTAGAATTTCAGATCAACAGAAACATGCCTGCAAATTTCTATAAGCTTTGTGAAATCTATCTTCTACAGTTGAGACCCACAGCAGACTAGACTTCCTGCCTACCTTCCTTCCTCTATTCTCCTGAACTCTGGAGACAGGTTCTTACCAGAGATTATGTAACTTCCTCTTTACTAGTCACTTCCTCTTCCCTGGAATCAATTTTCCACCTTTGCAAAATTTTAAAACCAGAATTTTACCTTCTACCAAAACGGTTTGCTCTTGATGATAGTTTTAAGAAAGGTTGAGTTCTTCCGAATATTTTTCTGTGTATACTGTCGAATCAAGAAATAATTATAATTCAAATCCACTTTACACTGTAGCTTTCAGAGTCTGTATGGCATTCCTACAAAAATGTTTACTGAGAGTGGGGTCTCTGTCTTGTTTACCTTCGTTTTCAAAGCAGTACAGGTGTGAAAGTTACTAAAATGAGATTAATCAAAAGTTGCTTTTCTTAAAGCTAACTTTCATTGAGCACTTGCTGTTGTACCAAGGTTCTTCATATGTAGTTTTCATTTCTAAAGATAAGAAAATAAAACTCAGAAAAGAATAAGCAGTTTGCCCAAGGTCACAGAGTTGAGTTAGGTCTGATTTTAATAACATCACACTGACCATCTTTATGTTACACCTGCTAAGAGGCGGCAGTACAGAAATATGTATGGGACCTCCTGGTACCCTTTCCTTATGTCTCCCAGCTCCTTAGGATTGGCTCTCAAACTGAGCTCTTCGTAGTAGTCAATGTCCAGGAAAGGGCCAATAACAAGTAAAACTGTCAATAATCTCTGTTACCACGAACAGGTGGAATTCACATACTGTCTCTTAGATAAGGTTCTAGTAACAGTCTTAAATTACCTAACCCAGGATATATTCAAGCTGCAGTTTTGAAATCTTGCATTGCACAACCTGCTTCCCATCTACATTCTTACTCTATGCTTCTAGGTCAGAAGTGGCTAAATGGAGGCTGTGGATACCTGACTTGGTTTTGTTTTTTTACTTTGATCTCCTGATCAGTGTTATGAGAGTCTGTCTATCAGAGGCAGGTGCTGTGCTCTCTTTCGTCTGTTACTTTCTTTACATGCCTATAAGCAAATAACTTTAATACTCCCAATTTGGGCTGTAGTTGAAAAGGGAGAAATGTAGGACCCTCTTTTCCTATTCTTACCATGAAATGAGGGACTACCAAAGTTTATATGTCACATGCCATGTGATAATATGTGTCAGAATAAATGAATGCCACAAATGATGGAAAGAGTCAAGGCAAGAAGTTGGGTAGAGGCCAGAAGTAGGCCCAGTTCACTCCTGGCTGTAATGACCTTTATGGAAATTGGCACTTATTTTTGAAAAATACGAGCTATCATTTCTCTTCATCTCCATCTCTATCCCCTTAACAACTTCTCTAAACAGGCTGACCATATTTCCTTGAGACAAAAATGGGAGAGACACTGGGATGCCAAAAACGGGACAGGGTTATGCACTGGCAATGAGGGGAGGGGAGGGGAGGAGGTGAAACAATCTGAGCAGGAGCAGAGCAGCCAGGCCAGCAATACGCAATACTATGCAATGCTGATTGGCCCTTGCATAGTAATGACATGCTGTCTGGTGGGATTTCATACAAATGGCCAGGGCTGGTGCAAGTAATTTTGGCACTTTAGGCAAACCAAATCTGGTGCCCCTATAAGCCCTGCTCTAAATGTCCTGCCTAAAACGCATGCTACTTTAACCATCCCAGTGCCAGAGTACTTATCTGAGGATCCACCATGCTGTGGTGATCTTTTCCTTTTGAAGAAACAGGTGTTGGGGTGAGGCGGAATCCTATTCCTGTGGCACCTGTTTCCTCACAGCGGGTGGGAGCAGCAGTGGCGGCCTAAGTCAGCACTGGCAAGGGCCATCTTTAACATGAGGCAAAAGGAACAGCTGCCTCAACAGACTGGGTCTGGAGCAAGTCAACCGCCCCTTTTGCCCTATGTTAAAGATGGTCCTGATTTATTAAAATCAGGACAAAATGGACATTTACATTAAAATGACAGGACAGTCGGGAAATAGGAACTAATGGTACTGTCCCATTTAAAACGGTACATATGGTCAGCCTATGTCTAAAGAAAAGATGATCTTATACTTTAGTTATTTATTTTAATACAATAAGTGAAACAAACCTTGACTATACACCACAGTCACAGGAAAGGTTAAAACAGGGTACTCCATAAAGCTCCTACTATATTTGCTGCTGGTTTTATGATGCCATAATGCTGCCATATACATAGTGTAGATATCTAACTAGTCCAAAGTAGGATAAAAGTAAAGTTTCTCGCGATGTCTGAAATCACTTATTCTTTAATCTTTGAGTTAAAGTAACCTTTATTAAAATAGCAAACGACTCAATGCTTGGCATTCTGTTGCAGGAAAAATTGAAGACATAAAAGCTACGCAAAAGGACTATGTCATTTAGCACCTTCACTTTTTGATGCTTCCAGAAGACAATCAAAAGTCACGCCGTGACAATGACTACTACTTCAGACAGCAGCTGGCCTTGTTCCTCCCAGGGAGTACCCTTTACAATTAATCATAGCATCCAATTGCCACCCAACTTGTCTGGAGCAAATTTTACTAACTGTACCATGGATGAAAATTTACTTTCCAGTGTGTTAACAACATTTTACTCTGTTATTTTCATCGTGGGACTGGTTGGAAATATAATTGCCCTCTACGTATTTCTGGGTATCCACCGCAAAAGAAATTCCATTCAGATTTACCTACTTAATGTAGCCATTGCAGATCTCTTGCTTATCTTCTGCCTCCCTTTCCGAATAATGTATCACATTAACCAAAACAAGTGGACACTAGGAGTGATTCTTTGCAAGGTTGTGGGCACACTATTTTATATGAACATGTACATTAGCATTATTTTGCTTGGATTCATCAGTTTGGATCGCTACATAAAAATTAATCGATCTTTACAACAACGGAAAGCAATAACAACCAAACAAAGCATTTATGTTTGCTGCACAGTATGGACAGTTGCTCTTGCTGGATTTTTAACTATGATTATTTTAACACTTAAGAAAGGAGGTCATAATTCCACAATGTGTTTCCATTATAGAGATAAGCTTAACGCCAAAGGAGAAGCCATTTTTAACTTAATTCTTGTAGTAATGTTCTGGCTAATTTTCCTACTACTAATTCTTTCATATATTAAGATTGGCAAGAATCTATTGAGGATTTCTAAGAGGAGGTCAAAATTTCCTAATTCTAGTAAATATGCCACTACAGCCCGGAACTCCTTTATTGTACTTATCATATTTACTATATGTTTTGTTCCCTATCATGCTTTTCGATTCATCTATATTTCTTCACAGTTAAACATGTCATCCTGCTATTGGAAGGAAATTGTTCACAAAACCAATGAGATCATGCTGGCTCTCTCATCTTTCAATAGCTGCTTAGATCCAGTTATGTATTTCCTGATGTCCAGTAACATTCGCAAAATAATGTGCCAACTTCTTTCTAAACGATTTCAAGGGGAAGCGAGCAGGAGTGAAAGCACTTCGGAATTTAAACCAGGATACTACCTGCATGATACATCTGCTGCAATTAAAATTCAGTCTCTTTCTTAAAGCACTTAAGCATATAAAAATGGTTAAAAATTTAGCTTCTTAATTCGTTAAGAACTAAAAATTATGAAAGAAAGCTGTAGCATACACAAGGCTCAGATTTTCTTAAAGCTCTTTTCTTATTTGTAATATTTCATTGGTTTAATTGTAAAATATTTTGAAAGAAAGAAAAGTGTACACTTACCACTAGATTTTAAATCTGTATGTAAAATCTGTCCAAAATATATTTTGCACTAATATTCTTAGCATAGATTATAAAAAATTAACATTTATGGCTTTACCAACAGAATTAAAGAAAATGCTGGTGTTTCAAGTCACTAGTTATTCAAAATCAAGCACTTAATACTAATTGAAAGTTACTTTAAAAGGAAGTTAAATGGTTTGAGGACAATGTAAAATGTCAGAAAATATGTTCATTGTCATTTGAAAGTTTGTATAATTTGCCACTGTATTCATTTATGCTTAAACCTCTATAACAGAAGAAATGACAATAAAATTCTAATAAAATGTAGTCACTCACTGTCTATCACTGCTTAGATCAAAAAGGAAATAATTTAAGTACTGCAAAGTAAAACCAAACCACAGATGAACTAAGAATCCAATAATGTAACAACAGAACTTAAAATCGCGCCTTATTAAAATAGATTTATAAATGATTCAGCCATCTTCGGCCACACTTTAATAGAGTACAACTGAAGATGTACAATTTCTATGACATAGCAAGTCCACTACCAGGTATACATGCTACAGAACCACTCAAACATGTATACAATGAAACATGTACTCAGTGAACTACTGTTCATAATACTAAGCAAGTAGGAACAATTAAGTTAGTCTGCATCAGCAAAGGAACAGAGTGATAATCTATGACTTATTTACAAAATGGAGTACTATACAGAGTGTCAATGAAATGAACTACACCTGAATGTAGCAATATAAATTCTCAAAAAAGCTGAAAACCAAAACTGCAAAAGAATATGTACGACATGGCATCATTTATGCAAATTATAAAAATATAAATATATTCTTTATAGATCTATACATATGCAATAAAAATACAAAGCAAAAATGGTAGTATATACTACATATTACACCAACATAAAGTTAACGGTTCTACCTGGAGTTATTTAACACAAACACAGTAATACATTAGTGCATATAAAACCTATGTGGTAGTACATGGGTGTCTGTTGTATTATTTTTGGTATATTTCTGAGTGTTTTAAATATTTCATAACAATAAAGCAAACCTGTAGATTGGAATAAAAAGGAGCTAATTCTAAACTTTTCACATATGTTCAAATATAATTGCACAGTAAGCCCCAGAGCTTAGGGCGTTGTCTAGCACATATGAGATCCATACATATTTTGTAAATAACTGAATGAATGAGTGAATGAATGGTTGGAGAGATGATACAGGGAGGGAGGGCATGAAGGCATGCTTCAGAAAATTTTAAAAATGAGTGTATTTCTCTTTTTTTGTTCTTGTGAACGTATCTGGACATAGCTGTGTAGAAACATACAATTGCAACTGAGGATGTCAGGAAGGCAATCATTTTCAAAAGTTTAGCTGGCATTTTTTCGGTTCTTTACTCATATATAGACTCAGAGTGCTTTTGATGGAATATGTGAAAGTCTCTTATGACCAACTCCAAGCATCAATACGTAAGTTTCTGTCACAGTATGAGAAATTTTATAGTCAAGAGTACTTCTTAAAATTTGTTAGGCTGCTATGGCTGAATTTATAAGAGATTTAGCTCATATACAGTAAGTACTCAGCTGTAATTTAGTAAGTACACACAACTGGTTGAATAAAGGATGAGTCAAAGCAGAGTTTATTTAAAAATAAATTTTGAGAATAAAAATTTTCACAGAAAAATTAGAAACTTAGAAAAAATCACTATGCTCTGATGCTAACAAATATCACATAACTGAAATTTAGCATTTATGCTTCAGAATCTGAAAACAATGATTTTTCCCTCATATTGTCAAAATTAAATTTGTTTACATTGCTGGCAAACATTTTATAGCTGTACATGTTCTGATTGTAAACATACAGTTTGAATGTTTAAACTGTCTATTATTATTAGTTCTATGGAGAATTAAAAGAAGCATACATTCATAGTTCAGGATGTGTCATTATTTATAGTAAATGAGAGGATGCTTATAAAGCCCTATACAATGGCACTCTTAAAAAAAATAAAAATGAACACTAAGTTGACCCTTGCCATAATATTATTTGCAATCAAAGTCTATAATCTCATAATAGATTGTTTACCAAAGAAGTTTCACTAATAATATATCTGAGAGTAACCTGAATTCAGAAAATGTTTCTAAATTTTTAGAAAAAATGCTACTGAGTTACTAAATTAAGGCTATTATTTACAGTTTTCTTACTAAGCATTAGAGTATGCAAGCAGGAAACACTGTTCTACCTCCCTCAACCCAAGGTTGATGTTCTAGAAGCATAGAGAAAAGGAAATTCAGAAATATTTACATATCCTCACCTTGCAAAAGATTTTCAGAACAAGTTTCTAAATAACATCTGACATATGCAAAACCAAACAAGGGCAAAATTAACTGTCCAGCTGTCAGAGTGAGACCTAAATGCTAAGTATTGCTGTTAGTTTTGGAAAAGTATCCTTTGCAGAGCCAGGTTTGATGTTAGTTGAGTTTCTAAGAACAGGTCAACAGAAAATGAAAAATCTGTTTGCATACAGAAAGTTTTATTTTCAACTTCTTTTTAAAGGGGATTCTTTTGTTCTGCTGATACAAAAGTAGAACTAATATAATTACACTCTTTGAAGCAAAGCCTTAGTGAAAGTTATCCACAGAGAAAAACAGCATGAATTAGTTCTCTCAATAGGCAACTTGAATTTTGCAGCAACGTGTTAATGGGCTAATTATTTCTTAGGCTTTTGAACTATGAATGGAAATTTATTTTACCAGATATTAAAATATATTCTTATCCATCAATAAGGAAAATACTATAGAACAGATAAAAGGATAAATTTACGAGTGGAACAGAATACATACCTCTAAGCAGCACCTCAATGACAGATGACATTATATGACAAATTAATAGCTCTTAAAAGGGCAGGAGCAGGAACAAATCAGAAGGAAACCTAAGATCTATTAGTCAAGATGCTCTAGACTTTGCAAAGCGAGGTTAAGTGAATTTTAATAAAGCATCCCCAGTGACTCTAATACATTCTCTTCCCTCAGAGAACTGCTGCAAATAAAGGGGCAACATGAAAGCACTGGGGGAAATAAGGAATGCATTAATAAATAGTGCTGTTCATATTTAAAATACAAAGCCAATTAATAGCCACACCTTGTATCACACCAAAAAGAATTCTAAGTGTATCAAAAGTTTTATGTGTAAGTAATAAAGTCATTAAAAGAATAAAAAGACATGTAAGTGACTAACTCATCTATGGATGACAAAGAACTTTCTATTATTAAAAAAATAGGAATAATCATAGGGAAATATATAGATTTGACTTAAAAACAAGATTTTTGTCGAAAACCATAAACAAAAATAAAAGCAAAAGCACATGAAATATTTACAGCAGGTATGTGATTTACTGGAGCATCTTTTATCAGGTACCAACAGATACATACTCTTATAAAAAATCTTGCATTTAGGGGCTTTATATTTATTTTTTAATCTTATCAAAGGAATAATGCAAATCAACACCTGTATATAATGAAAGTTTAGCAGATTTTTAAAAATTATTTTTATTTACATTGGTATATGATTTCCAGCATATTGACTTTGTACTTCAGTCTGTGTGAATTTACAACATCCCTGCCACCAGAGTTCTAGTACTCTTTATCACCACCGCACCACCATATTAACTCTGTCATTCCCTTGTTCCCTCCCCATTCCTACTCCCATGGTAGCTAGTAGTTCGTCCTGGGAATTTTGCTGTTATTTGTCTACTTGTTTTGAGAAACCTGTATTTGAGTTAGAAGCATTCAGAATTCAGAATAGAATCTGAATTATGTTAACCCATATGAGATAGAAACTAAGAAACATTCTCATGTTGGATGATACAATCTCTTTTCATAGCTATGTGGACCATTTGAGAACAGCTGCTTATGAGTGGCTGCTGTAGGGCTGGTTTTCAGATGAAGATGTGGCAGGCTGATTGGCTGGTGGTACAATGGTCTCAGAGCTGGAAGGGAGGTGCTAGGTTTGTCCTAAACTGCAATTTTTGTCTCTTGTCTTTTCCCCCTCTAAGTTCACATGCAAGGGAATGAAAAGCAAAGTAAAATGTATTTATGTACCCTTTATTTTGCAAGGTGCTTGACACAAGATTTATTGTCATCTAATCTTCACTGCATTTTGATGAAGTATCAACTATATTTTACATATGAGGGGATGCAAGTTGGTAGACTTTTATTTCACAGACATTTTCTTTGTTAAGACAATATTTTTCATTTTCATTTCATTCTGCCTGAGCACACTAGTGATAACTGAAAAGCCTTTTGTTTGAAAAAACATAAATTGGGTGCACTTGAGTAGCTCAGACCACTAGACAACTGAAGTAAAGCCCATGTAAAGCCAGATTTGACACCCGGGACCAAGAGGTAAAAAAAAAAAACCCGACCATAAATTGGCATTAATATGCATTCGTGGAACAAAAATTCTGATTATTCAGACAAATTTTGTGATATCAGAAAAAGACAAAATCTTAAAGTAGTTTTCACACTATCACACATTTGTATACTTTGTGAAACCTCTACCTGAAATATGGATGATAGTCCGATACAAAAGTAAACAGGCTGAATGGGGAAAACGGGAATCAATTTAGAGCATTTCGCTCTTACTAGTTTTGCTTCTGGACCAGGAAATGCATCAAAAACCGTAATAAGATGAGCTTTGGAAAAGGTTTCTAATTATGTTTTGGATGCAGGTGTTGATGAAGCAGAGAAATTCTTTTTGCTTTAGTAAAGCCATACAAGTTATTCAAGAGCAACGGTTAATGGTTACAGCTATATTCTGGTGTGGTAATTCCACAGGCAATTCTTTTTTCAGTTATAAAACATTTCAAACATACAAAAAGGGAAAAATATAACAATCAGGTAAGCACCCACCACTCAAAACAACTGGTGCAATGTTCTAAGCCTATTTGCTGAAAAGTTCTCTTATATCCATACATAATCCAAACATTAGATATACTAAAGTTGGCCCTGAAGTTAGTGTATATTATCCTGATGTACAGTTTGACATTTTTAACACATATGCATAACAATATACAATTCTTTTTCATTAAAAAATTTACACGAACAGTATCTTTCTAACACATCCTGCTGTAACTCTGCAGTCAATTTATGTTTATCTGTGCTGAGTATGCAGGTCTCATTCATTCATTTTCACTGATGTACAATGCCTTATCGTGCAAATAAACAACATTAAAATTTCCCATTTCTGCTAATCATGGGCCTTTAGGTGGTTTCCACTTTTTCACTATTAGAAACTATGCTCAAGTGATGTTTCTTATATGCCCTGTGCACATGTGTGGAACTTCTCTATGGTTAACACCTAGAGGTGTAAGTAGTTGTATGAGCATGCACATCTTCCGGTTGTTTCCCACCACTAGAGTAAAATATGAGTTCTTGTTTACTCACATCTTTATCAACACTCCAATTTTTCAAATTTAGTACTTTTGGTCAGTTTGGTAGGTATGAAATGGCATGCCCCTGTGGTTTTAATTTGTATTTCCCTGGATCATCATCTCATATATATATATATATATTTTGCCCATTCAGGTTTCTTCAGGAATGAATGACCTATTCATACCTACATCCCTCTCTCTAATGAGTTGCTTATATTTTATTTTTTTAGACTTGTTCAAGTAGTTCTTTATATATTCGGAATGCTAATCCTTCATTGGTTACATACATTGCGAATAACTTCCACTAGTATGGGACTTGTCTTTTAGTTTGTGTATGGTTTCTTATGTCAGACATCATAAGCTAAGTAAAACATTTTATAATCAATACATCTAAATACACCCTGGCCCTTTGATATACATCTCTCAAGGACCAAGCTGTAGAATTTGCATATAAATTATATTATAATTAGGCTGTTATTTCAATCCTAAAAAGTAGAGTCTGAATGAGGTGGTTCCTGAGAACATGGAAATGGAAGTGCCTTCTGAGATTTAAACTAAAAAAATTCAAATTCCTGAGTATAGACAAGCAAAAAACAGACTTAAAGAGGCAGTCTCCTAGACTTGTTAAACGGCAATATATCTTTAAAAATAGGCCATTCACTAGAGAGAAAATTAGAAAAAAAAAAGTGAGGAGAGCGGACTAGGAAGATATTAGCATTGTTCATCAAAACGCAGTCCAGGGAAACAGACTGACCAACGTTCTAGGAATATTATCATCTTATTGGTAAGGCCATGACAACGATTATAGTGGGGATTCAATAGGTCATCTTACCCAACTGACATTAAACATTATTAAATAATAAACAGACGGGCAGTATAACAGACAGATTAAAAGGGTGGTTGTTAAAGCCAGATTTGCCTGATTTCAATTTCTGGGTCCATTGCTTGTCAACCTTGGAGAAGCTGTCTTTCTTATATTGAGAAAATAGGAATAATAGTACTACCTAACTCTTAGGGTTATGATGACTAAAATGAGTTAATAAATGTACCTGGCAAGTAGGAAACATTCAACAGACATGCTATCTAAATAGTTAAATGTCATGGGAAAGGCAGGAGAAATATATAAAATATAATGGCCAGAAGTTGAAGGTAAATATCAAAACTAGAAAGATGTATAGTAGAAGATGACCTAGAACAAATGAGGTGTATGTGGGGGAAAGTACCTCAAAAGGGGTACTTTAATTTTAGGTTTCATTAATAGCAGCAACGTCCAAGACAGGAGCAGTAACAGACCTGTTCTATTTTATGCTGATTAGAACCTCACCCTGAAACTTAAGCAAGCAGAAGAGACAAATAGAAGAGGGCACCTTACAGGATGTCAGAAGAATGGCTCTATTTAGCCTTAAAGCAGAAGAATAAAGGAAAGACACTAGACCGAAGTGTGTGTTTGTGTATGCACGTGTGTGTGTGTGTGTGTGTGTGTGTGTGTGTGTGTAGCCTGAGAGAACAAGCAGGATGTGACCAGGGAATGTGACTCAATGAAGGATAAAGTTGCAAGCAGCATGCCTTTTTTTTTTTTAACCAGATTGTAAAAAAGCGTTTTCTGATAATTACAAATGTCAAATGTAATAGAAATCCAGTTAGTTATTTTTTTTACTAGAACTGTTTCAATGTAGTGTGAATTCCCAACACACTGGGAAGGTAGTAAAGCACTTCAAACATTCAATGGTTTGGATTAGTTGGCCTTTAGATTCCCTTAATAGAAACTTTGGGTTTTCTGAATGTTTGATTGCCTTAATGAGTGGTACCAGGGGCCACCTATGCTATGATTACCCTCAGGGCTACTCAGATGTGTGAAGCTGGGAGGAAGAAGGTTGCTGGCTGCAGGGTGTCAATGGTTCCCAAGTAGCTTCCCTGAATCATCTTTTGCAGTGATTCTGTCCAATGTCCCCTGTTTAGAACATAGTAGGCATTCATTAATGTATATTGCTAGAGAGGTTGTTTAAATTGTATCTAAAATAAGTTGATGGACTCTGGGAGTGTTGTGACATTTATCTCAGGCACTCTAGTTTCTTTGCTTTCTAACTGACCCTTGACTTTGTTCTACAAAATGAGAGTAGGCCAAAAGGTCACCTCACTGCATTTTGAAATGGGGACAAGGCACCTTCACTATAAACCTAGCTTAATAATAGCACCAAGTCAGGCAGAATGGTAATCACTCTAATGTGTTATATTTTCATGTTTTATCCAACAGCAAACTTGCGGACTCAAAGATTGAATGCCTTCATTAATACTGCTGGCAATGTGGTTAGAGGGCCTTCATAGACACTTCCTTTCTATGTTTCCTGCCTCTGTCTGTGTCTCTTACTTACCAAGACTTTCTAGTACCCCAAGAGCCCCGTCTTCTTTCCTGTACTCAGCAGCACTATCTTCTCTTCCCCAAGAATTCTGTTTGTTTTCCTACTTTCTCCTTTCATTGCCTTTTTCACAATTTAGTGTCCTCTTTCTTATACGATCCCTCATCTGTCAGAAGCAGAACTGCTTCTTACTGTAGAGGAAATTCAGTTTGTATTCAAAAGAAAAACACTGTTTCCTCTATATTAAAAACAACTTTCAGCTGGTTGCAAAAGGAACTGATGAGGTTTGCATGCATGTTCATATTCAGTTCCCCTTTGTGGCCAGTGAGACTTGAAAAACACTGGAACACACCGGGTCAGCTCTTCTGGGGACTGATTACAGACTTCCAAATATATGTGGCAAGTAGCAACAGGAGTCAGTTAAGTAAGTAAATGGGAGTCTCACACTCTGAGAGATTGCACTTACGATTCTACAAACAATGGAACCTTGAGTAATGAGAACAACTTAGCATGGTGGGGGGAACCAAAGAGGACAGCTAGACTATTCATTTCCTGTAGCCTTTAATAAATTAATCCAACTTTCTGGATCAAAATAGCAGAAATAGACTTTTCTTCTAATCTTACTGAAAAGCAAGATGAATATTCTAGAAATAGAAGAGTGGTTTTTTTTTTGCTTTTTTTTAACAAAGGATGAAAGTACCAAGAAAACAACATAGATTCACGATACTTTAAATACACATTTTAATACAAGAAATAATACAAACAAAATGACAGCTCCAAGACCAAAGTGGGACACAGTGGGCATTCCTCTGAAAAATAAAATTTCCAAGAAACAATGGACTCTGACATATACAAACTATACTAATCTCTAAGGAACAAGACAATGCGTTGCACTTTGAGGGGAAAATATATAAATCTTGTTAGAACATTAGTGTTGCAAACACATTAAAAGAAATATGGTAAATTTGAAAATGATAGATTAAAATCTTTCCACCTCCTCCCATGCAGAGGTGGTCTTTGCCCAACCCTTAAATCTGGTCAAGTATTGTGAATCAATTGTATGACATCCACTAAACCACTGCAGGGTGGGGAGCGGCAAGATTGTGGAAGATTTAGCAAACAATTGTGTGCTTTCAGAGATTAAAAAAAAAATAAGCATATCCCCTGCCAACCTTCCCCTCCTGCCCCTGCCCTTGCCCCCCCTGGAAAAAGCTGAATAATGGGGCTACCAGTTAGGGTAGTTTCTTAAAATGAAGGGATCTATCTGCGTAACTTGTTAAATTGACAAGAGGAAAAAATCACCACAGTGGGGGATAAAGATGACTTCTATACTTTCTTCTTTAGGTGAAATATACTTTAAACTATATTTATTAATAGACATGATATGTTGTTCTCATTACAAGCCTTTTAGTGTTATATGACTTTTAAAACCACGTCTGTGAATTGTCATGATTAAAAAAGAAATTAAAGAGAAACTTTATAAAAGATAAAAACTTTCCGACACTAAACTGCCAGATTTCTTTCGGTAAAGCGGTAGATATGGAGCTAGGATAAATGTAGTAGTGGATATTTTACAAAAGGTGGCTTGTGATACTCACTAGTACAAACCAAAACCAAATCCCAAAGGACATACTCTGTTTAAGAGGGTGAATGACACTGTGCTTTAATCCTAAAGACAGACATCCATTGTCTGCACAATTACTTCTATTCTATCATGTTTAAAGTGTTCTTCAGTTACTAAAATAAAGTTTATAATTTCATTATGGCTTACAAAATCTAAACTTTTTCACTTTTAAGTTTCTAGATGGAAAACAGCTGAACATTAGAAGTTTATGTTTCAGCCTCTAATAGCAAAAGTTTAACTAGGACTGGTGATACATTGCCCTCTGCTGGTAAAGCACTGACAAATAAATAAGTTACACTTTTTTCTATGTTAACATTTAACTTTAGTTTCTTCTTTCTAATTTTCTCTACCAGGCACATCTGTACATATGGAACTCTAGGTAAGTTCTAGGCTTTAATGCTTTTTTTTTTTTTTGGTGGGTTTATTAAAACAATACATTTAGAGGCCTTTTTTTATTTTATTTTTTAAAGGAAAGGATCAGGCAGGAACGAAGGTGAGTAGACAGGCAGGCAGGAAGAGAGAGGAGGAAGCATTTTTATTAATTTTTTCATTTTAGTTGTACATCTTGGTTTTTCCCTTTGTTCCCTGGACACAAAACCCAGGCCTTTGGGGTGTATGTGGACTGCACTTGGCCAGAGATGGCAGATCTAACCACTACTCCACCAGGGTGCACCTTAAGGCTGTTTTTTGATGGAGCAAAGGGAAGAGAAAGCAACATGACGATATTAGAAACTATGCCACATATAGTGCAATTTGAGTAATAGCTCAACTAACACTAATTTAGAATGATGCCTTAAAATGACTAGATCTAATCTCTCTCCATCCACAAAAAGATTGCTAAAATGCAACCACCAACATAAGAGTTGATTTAGTTCAAGGATCATCAATAAATGCTAAAACTCATGGGGTGAAAGGAAAACTATATTCATAGGGCCTCAAAATATGACTCTTAGATTACTTATCAGTTAAAAGGGGGGAAGTTATTTATCTTCTATGGATCTAAATCTCCTCATCTAGAAAATGATAGTAATAACAGTATCTATCTCAGAGATAGTTTTAAATTTAGATGAATTAATATAAGTATATAAATATTTCAGAGGCTGTCATTTATTATTTCATAAACTTTCTAAAAGTGGTTCTCAGGAAAGTGTGTTAACTTCAACAGTTGGGGATTTGTAGTAAGAGAAAATGAAGATAGACGTGGACAGGTACAGGAGGTAAGACCTCAGATAGACGACTCTTTCTCCTCTTCTCTTTACATCTCTCTTTTTTCCCCTACCCTCAAGACAATTTTTATTAGAAATTCAAAGGAAGTGATTGGTAATAAAATGCCCAGGAATATGTCATACATGATGACTTTTTAATTCTCTAAATCTTATCACTGTTCAAGTGGCTGTTTCTTAGGCTGTAAGTATGTGCATGTATTTTGTGGCAATATGACGACCTAAACTATTTTTAGAATTCTATCATCAAATGCTTCATTTTCTATTTTTGGCTTTTCAAATAATGTGTTTTTTTTTTTTTTTTTTCTTAAAATGGTAGATTCTTAAGCATGATATGAACCAAACTTGACTGACTCAAAGATGTTATAATTCAAAATTTGACAGTTCTCAAAAATGTTTATGCTTCATCCAATCCCATGCTAAAGCTTCTTCCCCTCCCTAAACCTACTAATTTACCGCTGCGTCCCCTGAGATCATCTCAGTTCTTATGACTGCCACCAAGTGCTATGAAGTTTTTGTGGTACGCATTTCAACAAGGCAGTGTCTAGCCAGTGCATTCAAGCCTACAGAAAGATACAAGTCAAAGGTGAAAAATAATGAAACTTTGCTTATCGGGCCCATTTATGTTTTATCATTAGACCTTTCTCACAAAGCTAAAAGATTTTATGTGCTATTATAAATTTCCAAACTTTGAGCAGTAATTTCTGCTATTTTTTAGTAGTTATTGAGGGAAATACTCCCATGGCTTGCTGAGCAACCAGCTCTTCTGAGCAAGAAGAGGTTATTTTTACACCATAATTAAGGGTGGGCCATCCATGATCATAGCTGTTTATAGTAGGTGGCCAGGGCCTGAGAGCAGTGCAACTGGAGATAGGGCTGTGGCCAGATACCACATCCTGAAGAGAGCAGGGGGCTCAGCGAGTCTTGGCTAAACCACAATTTTGAGTAAGTTCTGTGCTTCACTCCTACAGGTAACCAGTGGCTCAGCTGTGCAGTGAACTGGATAAAGGCTTCCACTGTCCTCCTTTCTGAGAAATAATAACATGAAATTTTTCCCCGCTGGCTCTGACTCTTGAACTCAGGTCCATGATAGCCTGCACCTTAGCTTCCTGACCTACAGGACGGTGAAAAATACTTTTTTTGAATGCAATGTTCTGATGTGGACTCCATAAGGCGTATCTTCCCTTCACACATACCAGTCTCCCAATGCCCTGAGCTTTTGTTTGTCCAAAGAGTGTATGTAGTTAAAAGGTCAACTGTAGTCAGTTTAGACACTAGCTTGGATAGTCTAAAATAACTGTCTAGTTGAAGCACAAAAGTTCAGGTATGATGAAGCTGTCTTGTGTCCTTTGGGTTCGTCTCTGAGGAAAATGAACAAAGGACCCTAATCCTAACCCCAGTAATCCCTGAGTCAGGAAAGCTCTCATATATCCCTGCTGTATACAGTTCACAGTGGATTGTCAAAATAAACTATGATAAGAAACACTGCTACTGAACCAATCCAAATGAATTTAGGGGCCAGAGTAACAAAGTATACTTAATGTTCACACATGTATCTTAAAAACAAGTAATTTAGCACAAGGATTTATATTCTGGGGAATACCCCAGCAACACTCTTAACACCTCAAGGAAGAAATCATAGGGTCGGAGCCGGTGAAAACTTAGATCAGACTTAGATCAGATATAGAAAGTAATTAGAACTATCAGACAAGAGCTTTTGGACCTGGCTAACAGAAGCAGAACTTTGAAGAGGAGATGGATGGGAAAGATGAGTAAGAATTAAAGGCAACTACTGGTGGCTCGAATGAGAAAAGTCCAAGGGGCCAATTTTACAGAGAACTTTTCTGTCTGACAATTTTTTTTTAGTTCATTGAGTAGTCCCTGATAGTTACCCATTTCTAGCAAATGTTTTTGATAGAAATTTTTCTAGTATATTAGAAAAATATAAATGAAAATTTCCTTATACTTCAATTAGAGAACTCAAAATCACAAAGAATTTATATGGATATTGTTGGGATAAAAATTATCTTAACAAAGTACAATGTTTTGCAAGAAAAATATTGGCCTTGATTTCTTCCATTGTTAAGCTTCCTGCCTCAGGCTCTAGAACAGGAAACCTTGTCTAAATACAGTTAAAAGTATTTACTTGTCAGAAGCACATATCCTTATTGACTCTCAAGAAAAACCAATTATTTCTGCTGAGGCAGAGGGTGAAGATGGAAAACAAAAGACACGTGCATTTCAGTTAATTTACTACTTGTGTCAGTTGGGCATGCTATTTATTTAATCTCTTTGAGACTCAATTTCCTCATACGTAAAATGGATCTACCACCACCCATGCCTAGGGTTCCTGTATCTAATATTCTTTGCCCAGTAGCTGGTACAGAATTGTTCCTCATCATGAGTTATTTTTCCTTCCAGTTCCTTTGGCCTTTCAGAACCACTTTGATTCCATTTTCTCCCTTTTCTAATTCAGAGCACTTAAAGTCTGCATTATACATCACATATTAATCCGAATTTTTGGCTTGCTTGTGGAATCCCTCTTGAAATCCCTGAAGTCCAGAGAAATTAAATTAGCTTGTAGCTAATATACTTGTTCTGTGACCTCTACATGTCACTAGACACATAGCAAAAACTCCCTCCAATTAATAATCATCTAACAAACTACACTGTTTAAGAAAAATACAGAACACTAATCAAAATAGAGGAAGAAATGGCAAAACTTACACCTACCTAGGCATTCTTGCCTGGTAAATCTGAGTTGTCTGACAATCGTTTAAAGCATAATTCCACTCTTCCATTGTTTGATGATTGACATATGAGGTACCCATCTTCCGAGATGGCTCCCACCGTTCATCACCTCTTGACATTTACCTTTCCTACAATAAACCATTGCTGACTCAGTGTGACCAAGAGAATACAGCAGAAGTGACAGTGAAGACTTCAGAGGTTAGATCAAAAAAGGCATTGCAGTTATGGCTTCCTTCTCTTGAATTATTTGTTCAGGGTGGAGTCAGTCACTTTGCTCTGAGAACAGATGGTTGGGTGACCTTGGGCAATTAAAGATACCTTTCTGAATTTCAGTTTTTCTCACTTTTAAAGATATTTATTTCACAGGATAGTGCAAAGATTAAACATGTAAAGCACATAGCAGGATGTCTAGCACATAATGAATTTTCATTAAATGCAATATCAGTGGGATGGTAGAAGCTGCAGTAGCAACAATTGACAGGAAGTAAGATGTGAAGGAAAGAAAGAAATCAAGGCTGATTCCTAGGGGTTTAGGGCTTGCAGGGGAGGAAAAATAATTCTCCCTCTACCCACCTAAATTCTTGGCTGATACACTCCCAGCTAAAAAAAAAAAAAAAGATAAACAGGAGAAAGACAAACATTTACTAACAAGTATACCTCCTTTATACTTGGGAGAGGCCCAGAAAAACTGAGTCATTCTCCCAAAAGGCCACCCATAAATACCATCTTCAGTTAAAGATAAAAGACTTTGCAGGAAGAAGAGGAAGGCCAGTTAAGGGTGTTTACCAGGAAAGGCACAGCAAACAAAGGTCTGTTTGTTATGAAGATTTAAGTTGCTGCCATCCCCATTGATAAAGAGATTTGGTTGTCTCCCCACTTCCCTTCCCTGAGAGCTGCCTAGGAGACACCCTTACAAATGGAAATGTATCTTACAAATGGAAAACTCCATTCCAGAGTTTTCAGTGTTTGCTATTTCTTAAAAATAATTAGCTGAAAATAATCCTTATGCCAAAGGCAAATTTGCCTCCAGTCTGCCAGAATAACTGAAGGTATCACTTACTGAATTTGGGGGGACAACGGAGGAAAAGTTGGTGAGTAAGGGCATTTTTTTTTTTTTTTTTTTTTTAACTAAAGGTGCTTACGTCTCAAACAGGTAATATTAAAACTATCTTTTAGTCACTTATAAACAGCATTCCATATCCTTTCGTTCTTCTGAAAATTACTTCCATTTTTTAAGCAGTTCCTTCCTGGAACATGAAAAATTGTTGAAAAATGATAATTTCAGAAGCCAAGTTACTCTCTCTGCAATTAGTGACCATTTATCCCTGGATGAATGATTGTTCTGAATCAAATGATGGCAAGGATTACACAGACAAACAGCAGCAAAACAAAATCCATACATACACAGGTAGTTCTCCTTTCTTTTTAAGAGGGAAGTATTAGCAAACACAAGGAAGAAATTGTGAAATCAACATGAAATAAAACAAGCACTGGGGGTTATGAGAAATGGCAACGTTCTATTAATATTAAATGAAGATTTACTGCTAAGTGCTCAGGCTTGATGAAATTAGATTTCTCTTCCCATTTTCTGACCCCTACTGGTTTACCTATCCAAGGATGGGTAATGTGTAGTGCAGGTCTGACTCCTCAGCTGTACACATTTAGGTTTCATTTCAACTAGTACAAAGACTGATTAAACAATCCTATATATAAAATTTGCTTCAGGATTCTTTCTAACTACTCACTTTATCCAAGGCTTATTTGGTCTTCAGAGTCTGACACTTCCCAGGATTCCTCAAATCCCTAAGAAATGCTCCAAACAATGTACTGATTTGAATCAGAATGGAGGCAGTAGAGGCAATTCCAAGTATAATGGGTTAGTTCATTAATAACCAAATTGGACCCAAACCCTCAGGTGTAGTCTTTGCTTACTAAAGCTGCTCTAGGTCTTACTTCTTCATCCTTAAAACAGTTTTCTACTCACTGATGATCACTAAGTTCGAGTCCAGCTCTGTATCTGATTCTAGTAAACAGCTGTAGGTAAGAAAACTTTGAATTTTCTTTCCTTTTTTTTTTGGTAAAGATGAGTTGCACATAAGCCACAGATAAATGATTTTACAATGTTTGTACCATTTTACTGGGTTACTAGAGCGTGAGCGTGGTTCCCTCTATATACTGTGTTGTATAAAAACTATCTAGCCTTGGGGCATGAACCTTTAAACTTAACTTTTAAGATAAACATGCTAATCAAGCTAATTAAGGTACAACTGGTTCATGAAATTATCACAAGGAAGTACAGTATATATATGTACATATACACACATATATTGTCTTATCAACTTCCTCCTACAGAAATAGAGAAATGAGGTTTTTTTTTTTTTTTGAGGAGGTAGTTGCTACATTTACCATAACTATTGGATTTCTACAATGCTCTGTTTAATTTCTTTGTCTTAACCACTGTAGCTGGTGTCATGCAAGAATCTTTTCACACTGACTAAAACGGAAGAATTCTAGAAGCGTGAAGATCAGAGAATTTTAAGTCTGAACTTGAACATCACTACCCTGAACAGACTCGTACAGGTAAGACTGATCATTTACTTTTTCCTTAAAAGTTAACTTTACGAAAACTTAAACAGAACTAAGATGTTTAAATTTTGAAAACTGATCATTAAGAAAGGCAGTTAGCATATTAATTTTATCGATAATTTTTAGTAACAAAAGTTAGAGCTGTAGAACTTTCTGTTGAAATTAGTAGAGACATAATGTGCTCCTGAGTAACTAGCGACAGATAATCTACAGAGGGGAATACAGACTTGTGGACATTTTCTGGAGAGCAATTCTATATATGTAACATGTCATTTTAATATTTGATTTCTTAGGCTCTACATTATTTTCTAAATTTTAGAAAATTTATCTACTAGTTTTAAAATACAAATTTACAAATTTATTAAAAGAGAGCTACATAGTGGATAACAAGTTTGATGTTTGGGAAGCTAAAGATGGTGAATTAGCCCTTTGTTGTAATGAAGTTTCCACAGTCAATATCTTTCTGATAAAGTTAGCCTCTCTGTGAAAGTCTTTTTACTACCTCCCTTGTGTTCTGAAGCATTTTCTAGTGTGAAATAGAAAAGCGAGGTAATTGTAATAAGTAATATGAAACAGCAGACACTGTATGAGATGGTCTAGTAAAATAAAAAGGAATACTATCTATTAATATTGATGCACCATTAACTTTACAGATTTTAGTACATAACACATGATCTACACAAGGCAGGGACAAGTGCTCTGCATCAGTATACTTATAAAAGAAAGCTCTATTCTTTCTGAAAAAGAAAAATCTATTTGAACCAGATACATTTTTTCTTAATAAAAATTGGCTTATTTCAATCTTTTTCAACTGATTTTCCAGTCAGTCACATTTTAGATTAGGCTTTATATATTACTGGGTATACACTAACTACAAACAGATTCCAATTTGCCAGGCTGCAATGGATTCAGATATGAACTGACTGAAGCATATGGACTGTTTTTATAAGGACTGTTTTCTAGGTACAAACTGCAAAGAAATAAAATGAGATGACAAAGACAAGGTAGATATTAATAAAAGGTCTCTCAGTATTTGAACGTAAAGATACTGCACAGTCCTCAAGCTTTCAAGTCTGGGTGGGGATTATTTGGTTTGAAATTTTATTTCAAAGGAGTATGAGATAAACAAAAAAAAAGATTGAGATCACCCACTCAAGATTATAAAAGAATGAGGTGCCTAGAAAGCTATGTTGAAAAATAGAGAAATGTGGCACATTCTGAATAGAACTCATGAATCTTTTTGACCAGAATCTAATAATTTTTGCTATTTACACCGGAAAGAAATCAGAACATGAGAAAAATATGAATAAAAAAGAGTTTGTATATGACTCTTCAACACTTCATGTATATCGTTTGAAGCAAGACTAGAAAATAAAATGTAAAAATGCAAAAACCATGCCTGTATTTTCTGCTGATTAAAGTATCTTCTAAAATCATTCTCTGAAAAACCAAGACACTAAATTACACATGAAGACACATGAGGGCGCTATAACCAACAAGCAATAGCATAGGTTTCAAAGAATTTTAAACTTAACTGAAGTATGATAGTTTAGCATTAAATATTTGAAATGAGGAATTAATGATGCTCTTTGGTAAAGACCTGGAATTTGGTGTCTATCCTTGGTCACTGAACTTTCCTTCTGTTCAAATCAGGATCTTGCTTGAGTATTTATGTGGAATTAAGTTACTTCTGAAATATGAAAAGAGCATCTTCTAATAATGGATTATAGAGAAGTTCTTCAACTTACTCATCAAAAGACACTATTTGGAAAAGTTTTTACTACAGTTAAGGTGTTACTTAAAATTCATTCTTCTCTTAATGTGGCTAGAACATATCTTTGCAACACTTTACTTTTGTCAGTATGTATTGCTTGCCATGTACCTTAATTTTTTTAAAATTAACCTTTCCAAGCAAAAATCAAATTGTTTACAAATGGTTTCATAATCTGATACAATAACTATAAATTTCTCTTGTATAAAATGATACATCTCAGGCATATAATTATACCACTTTTGTTTTTTTTTAAAGACGGAGGCACTATCCATCGCAATAATCAACTTCTTGTTTTTATTTCAACTGGACAATTCTGATTTAGAAAGGTGAGACAGTACCTATACTCTCTACCCAATATTTAAAAATAACTATGCAACTTAAATACCATCTATGATTTTAATATTAATTATCTGCAATTCTGTTCTAGCTCCTGAGACAGAATTCAAGAAAATCTGCTATAAATGAGTAACAACTCAACATATATTCAACCGTCCATGATCTCTTACATGGCTTTACCAATCACTTATACCTTCCTTTGTATCATTGGTCTCTTTGGAAATTCTCTCTCTCAATGGATATTTCTAACAAAAATAGGTATGAGAACATCAACTCATATCTACCTAGCACATCTTGTGACTGCAAACTTACTTGTATGCAGTGCTATGCCTTTCATGGCTATCTATTTCTTAAAAGGCTCTCAGTGGGACTATCAATCTAAACAATGCAAAGTGATCAATTTTCTGGGAACGCTATCCATGCATGTAAGTATGTTTGTCAGTCTCTTAATTTTAAGTTGGATTGCCATAAGCCGCTATGCTACCTTAATGAAGAAGGATTCCATACAAGGGACCACTTCATGCTATGAGAAATTGTTTTATGGCCATTTACTGAAAAAGTTTCGCCAGCCCAACTTTGCGAGAAAAATATGTGTTTTCATATGGGGAATTGTACTAGTCATAATTATTCCAGTTATCGTATACTACTCAGCTGTAGAGGCTACAGAAGGAGAAGACAAGCGGTGTTATAACCGGCAGATGGAAGTAGGAGCCACAATCTCTCAGATTGCAGGCCTTATCGGAACCACATTTATTGGATTTTCGTTTTTAGTTGTACTAACATCATACTATTCTTTTGTTAGCCACCTGAGAAAAATGAGGACCTGCACATCCATTATGGAGAAAGATTTAACTTACCATTCTGTGAGGAGGCATCTTTTGGTCATACAGATTCTACTACTAGTTTGCTTCCTTCCATACAGCATTTTTAAACCCATTTTTTATGTTTTACAACAAAGAGATGATTGTCAGCAATTGAATTATTTAATAGAGATAAAAAACATCCTCACATGCCTTGCATCAGCCAGAAGTAGCACAGATCCCATTATATTTCTTTTTTTAGACAAAATATTCAAGAAGACACTATGTAATCTATTTACAAGACCTGATTCATCACATACACAGTCCTATGGCTGAATTCTGAATGGAAAATATCACCGATAGAAAACTTTATACTATCAGGGACACTAAACTACATGATTAACTAACATTGATAACAAGCACTGAGACAATCTGTTTGATTTAAATATTCATAAAATTTTACTGTTCTACTCATTCTGAAAGTTGAGATGGCAGAGACTTTCACAGGCAACAGTCAAGTATGTTGAAAGGATACTACATATGAAACCAACAGATCATTTTCTGTTTAACTCAACTGTGGATGCTTCAGAGACCAGTATTCTACAACTGGGATAAAAGAAGCAAATGGTTTCTGACCTCTGTTTCTAGAAGTCAGAATATGAATGTCTAAGGCGAAAGTATTTTGGTAACCTTCAAAATGAGCAAAGGAAAAAAAGAAATGTCCTCATTCAAGTCCTACCTAAATGTATGAAACAGTGAAAAAGCCCAGGTTTTGTAAACTATTTGATATTATCTGGCTCATGTTGAGGAGAGGCAATAATAACTGATTCCATAATTTATTAAGGTATTTATACATATGCTTATATATTTGGGTTAGGCTTTGTCAAATAGCTAATACAATGTTATGCTGATCTTCATCACATTTTGTATATTTTTTCTGTATTCAATATAAATGCTATTAATGACAAACCATACCTGGCACGGTTAGGTTCAATTTTTGTGAGAGAAATGAATGATAAGGTAGTATGATACCTTATCTAAGAGCTTGGTCTCTGGCATTCGATCCTAAATCTTCTAGGTTCAATCCTAGCTCTACCTCTTAAGTGTTCGTTAATATTAATTTGCAGAATGAAAAAATGTAAATCATAGGTACTGTTAATAAAACAGATGACATTACTATTTTGAGCAGCTATCATTTACTTGTTTGTGCCGGGTACTCTGCTTATATGCTTTCAAAGACGCAAACATAACCCCCTAAAGTATACCAATTTATAGATAGAAAAGTGGATAGTTTTCTTCAATATATATGAGTAAGCATTTCTTAGTGACCATTTCTTCCATGTAGTCTTGTCAGTAACACATAATGGTGACTATATTCTGTATTATACACATTATGGTGAAAATGTGTTTTTTTTTCCCCAAATAGATCATAAACACCTTTGGAGGGACAGTCAGCCTTCTAGTTCTACTTTCACGGTATTTGCATTTTCTGCTTAAATTAAGAATTAAAAACAATTGAATAAAATCAACCATTAACTGTAACCTGCTACTTCATTAGAAATTGCTTTTAAAGACTTCTCTGCATGGCAATTATTTCAGTGCTCCAAGAGAAGTTTAAAATAAGTTCATATAGTACTTCTGAGCCTTTAAGCTCAGCATGTTCTGTTCCTGAATTTAAAATGTGGATACAATTTACACATTTCCCAAGAGCCACGTGTTTGAAATCACTACGGGTTTCTTCAACATATGCATAAATTTTCATTAAAAGTTGGGAAACTAAATATTTTTTCTTTTTTTTTACTTCAGTGCTAACTGAGAGAAGAAAATCTTCAGAGAAAAGTGAAAATACGTTGGCTTCAAATATTTACAATGTATACTTTATAGTAGCAATCTCAATTCTGGCTGATTAATTCGTACAGACAAAGAAGGTCTGGGAATTCTAGTTGACTCTTCCTGAGTATTGGCTGTATACAGAGGTGTTTAACTTATAATTTTAGAGAATCATAAAATTGACCAGGAGAGTTCCCAAGACATCAAATATACCAATAGTTTTATCCTTACACAAGTTTTAAAGCCGAAACTGTTAGATTAAGGAACTGATATGACCAATAGTTTTTAACATAAGCTATGAGCAGTGAATTTAATGTATTATATATGGATGCTGATTGATAATCCTGCACACCTTCAACTTACATGTTCGGTAAACTTAAAATATATAAGCTATACTGTATTAAATCTATTTAGGAGTCAAAAATGCATGTAACTTCTAGAAATCACTATATTATCACTGCTGTAAAAGATTACCAAAGTACAGTTTCCTACATTTAAAAAAGGAAGGGAAGGGTATATAATTTGTCTCAATATGACTCATTCTGATAGAAAACTTCCATTTTTGTCTCTACTGAGCTATACACTTAGCTTAGCAAGTTAAGGCAGAAAGTCTTTCCTGAACAGGTGATTGTAAATCATGAGAATTGTGTAATTGAAGAACTGGCAATTTACTATCATGGCAAATATTTTGCATGAAATATTACTTTCTAAATTTACCCTAATTTTAAAGCCGATTTTTTTTAAAAAAGTATTTTTAATGTGTCTGTTTTAGTCATAGTTTCAGAAAGCCTGAATGTTGACGTAGGTCAACAAGATTATATCTTTACTGTAGGAAACAGGTATGACAAATGTTTTATTTCCCCCTTTATTCTTTTGGTATATACACTCATTAAAGCAGCTTTCAAACTTAATTAGGACCACAAACCAAGACTGGATAAGCAAAATTAAGAGTTGCCTGACTATTCATCCTGGAAGTGAGTGTAGAGGATACCAATGCTGCTCTGATTGGGTATGGACTGTCAGGTAGCCTATGGCTGGCTTTGAAGTCTGTAAGGTGGGAGTTGTAATGAATAAATGCAGGAACACAGTTGAAAGGAAATCTTGCTGGGAAATCACAAAGGGAGCACAGAGGGGCATTAAAAATTTGCTAAGCATTTAAGTCCTGCAGCCTTGGACCTTTCTCAAACTGCCCCCAAATTTAGATTGAGTTGACATCAGTGAGAAGAGTCATGGTGAGAAGCAGTCAAAGAATTCACATCTGATAAGTGGAAGTTATTCTTTTTAAATCAAGGAAGGGTAGGGTGAGGGATGAGAAGCATAGAAGTTAAGAGCTATACAGACAAACTTTGAGATTTTTCTAAGTACAGTGATAAAAGCCCACATTCAAGCTGAATGTACATATTTCATAAACCTTAGAGGTATCGTAGATGATTAATCTGCTTGTAAGTTTTCATTCTAATGTTAATTTAAATTTCTTTATATAACATGTGGGACTTTGGGAGTTCTGGTAAGAGCAAGAGAGAAAGAAACACTGTTAAACCCCATAGTGCTACAGCAACTTGTGGGATGTGATGAACACCATTTAAAATCAAGTCGGACCTGGAGCAGGTGAAAGGAGAACTGAGAGCATTCGTGGGTTAAAGAGGAAAACCATTTCAAGGAAGCAGAGAAGTACGTGGGTGGAGTCTTCTGGCTGAGTGTGTCACTGGGGTTTTGCAGTTCTGAGAACTAGAAAACAGAGCCCCCAGCTTCCCAGGCACAGGCACCACCAGAATAGAAAGTAATGGTGTATAGTATATATAGCAGCCTGAATTCAGAGAAGCTGCTTAACTTTGATTGGAGAGAAGGAGTTGTAGATCAGAGAGCCACAGAAGGCCCCAGGGTCACTGGGTCTCTCCAGGCCCAGGCGATGCACTGTTAGGCTGTCTCAGGGAGTTAGGAAAGAGGAAAATCTCACCATCTCTCAGTGCTCAACTGAGCCAGTGAAGGCAGGCAGGGAGCCAGAATGTTACATTTATTTACCTTAATAACTATTATTTTGTTAAAGTATTTTTAATTTAGGGGTGAGGGAAAGAAAAAACACTGAAACATAATGGAAAATTTCACATTCTTTCACAAGCAAATGAGTAATAAAAGGGAAAGCAACAGAAAAAACAGAAGTGTGCATATGTGCCTTAATGCCCGTAGGGAGGCAAAGCATGAGAAATATACTGTAGCAATGAGTCCTAACAGGTGGTTTCTGTGCCCCAGGGGACATTTGGCAAGGGCTGGAGATCCTTTTGATATGACTGGGCAATGTTATCGGCATCTAGTGGGCAGAGTGTAGGCTGCTGCTAAGCACCCTGTAACAGAACAGCCTCCCACAATAGTACCCTTCCTCAAATGTCACTAGTGTGGCTGTGGAAGGATCATGTATTGTGACACACCTCCCTGAATTTCAAAGGAATATACAGTTAACTTTTTATGCAGTTTCATGTGAAATTGCTCCTCCAAAGCAAACAGTTTCCACTATAGTCACATGGTACCACGGACTCAAATCTAACTTGACATAACCAATAATTTTTAAGGCTCAATTATGATTTCAAAAAGAAATGCCCATCAAATAAAAAGTATTATTAATATAATACCAGAACCTTTGAGACACCTCATGCTTTTTGGATCCTATGTCACACTTGGCGGGGTGGGGGTGTTTGGGGGCGTTGGGATGAGGTGGTAGGAGTGGGAGAGAGGGAGAGGGGGACAAAGGAGGAAGACTGAAAATATGGGAATACTTGTATAGATGAAACGTGATTAAATCATCTAAATTTTTCTATAAGGAATGAAACATTGCAGTGGTCTATTTTCTTTATTAAGTATGAAGGAAGAAAACTGACAAAAACTTTACTGCAGAAACCAAGACCTACATACAAACATTATCTAGACAAATCACTAAATATATGGTATCGAAATGTAAAGAAAAGCAATAAGCTGTTTTATTAGCAAAGACATTAACAACACATCTAGTGGTATTTTAAATTATTAGCCAATGAAGTGTGTCATATTTTACAATGACCACTACAATGGAAAACAAACTACTTCGGGTACCCTAAGTCACTAAAGCAATTTATCATGTTGACACATCTTCAAAACAGATCCAAAGTCTACCATTTTTCTTTTTAAAAAAAAGGAAAGGTGTAGGCAGGAATGAAGGTGAGCAGAGGCAGGCAGGAAGAAACACTTCATTTTATTTATTTCCATTTTACATAGTTGTTCATTTTGGTTCCCACCGGCTCCAAGACAAAGAATCCAGGACCTTGGGATGTATGTGGCTTGTGCCCAACTGCTGCTCCAACAGGGCATGCCAGAATCTACTTTTTTACCACCTGGATGGCTACCACTGGCATAAGCTAGGCAGGGTTATCTCCTGCTTCTCTGCTTCCACCCTTGAGCACTATTTCATGTATCACCAACTGCATACAGTCCTGTTACTGTGGGAAGTCATATCATCGTCTTCATTCAAAACTCAGATGAATTCTTGTTTCTGTCAGAGTAAAAGTCAAAGCTCCCACCACCCTTCACTCTCCCCTTTGCTCATTCTGCCTCTGCTGTATTGGTCTCCTTGCTAATCCTCAAACAGGCCATTTACGTGCCTGCCTTTGCACTGGCTTTTCTTTTTGTCCAGAACACTTTTCCTTCAGCCATCGGTTAGTCCACTCTTCTTCAAATGCTTGCTCAATTTTATCTTTTCAATGTGGTCTGCTTTAATCATCCTATTTAAAACTACAACCCTTTTTCTAGCACTCTCTATACCTTCCTGACCACTTTTTTCCCTGTAGTTCTTTTCACCTTCTAACCTACTACCTAGTTGACTTATTCATGCTCATTGATTAGTGTCTGTCTCCCAGAACTAGAATATCAGTGCTCAAGGGCAGTGATTTTGTTCTGTTTATTGATGTAGCTCTGGTCTCTAGAATAGTGCCTAACACATAGTAGGTACTCAATCAATATTTTTGGGATTAATGTCTAAAGAAAAATATAACCAAGTTCAAAATTGCCAATTGGCTAAGTATACATATTTTATTTACTCCTGTAAACTATATAGATTTCAGGTACTGAAATACAGAGACTATCAACATAAATGTGTTCTCTGTGTGACTGTTCACTTCCCAACTGAACAAAGGTGCTTTTCTTCTGGTGGTTTTCTCTTATTAATTTTCACATTGTGAATGACTTCTCTCTTTTCTCAGCATGTTTCTCTGTGCTTCCTTAAAATTATTTGGCATGTGCCTGGGAAATAAACAAACTGAATAGAATCCAATGCAAAATTAATTTTGAGCCTTTGTACACTGTTTTCATGTAACTACTCCATGACTCAAGACCAGGCTTAAATATGACCTCCATGAAGTATCTCTGATTCTGTCTACTAATGTTATTTCCCTCCCTCTACCTTAAGCAGTAAGTTTTTTTGTTTTGCCTGTCTGTAATGTTCTCCCATTCTTTTCCACATATACTGCTCCTCCAATCAAAAGGTGGGATCTGCTTTTCCTCTTCTTGAATTCCGGCTAGTTCCATGACCTTTTGACTAGTAGGATGCAGAGGATGTGGCACAGTGCTAGTTCAAGGCCTATGCTTCAAGAGGCCTGGTAACTTTTGTACTGTTTTGTACTATTTGTATTATTTTGGAGCCCTGAGACAGTTCTGCTGGAGAGGGGCACCATGAGGAGAGAGATGCCCTGAATGAGAAGATATGAAGAAGGATATTAGCCATGTTCTCTCATCCAATGGCCTGTGAAATAGAATAGTCCCATCAATATCTGCCCAAACTATAGAATTGTAAGAAAAAAATGGTGGCTATTGTTTGAAGTCACCAAATTTTGGTGTTTTATTCACAGTAGTAGATAATATATTACCTCATCTTCCTACTGAGGACATAACACCTGTAAGGCTCCAAACATAGTTTTATGCATGAAGTAGACACTTAAATATTTGTTGAATAAGTCAATTAGAAGGTAACAGAGAAGGTGAAGTCAAATATAGCTACTTTGGGATTTTACTTGGTTTGGGACTGTCACATCAAATACCATGGCTAACCCAAAGCTAACTATATTACAGAAAGTATAATAGAGTATGTTGTCAGTCAGTATTTATTATATGATATAGGTATAGATATAATAACCTTTTTATATTTATTTTTATTGTAGTAATTATTCTACACATTAAAATAAGTTCCTATGAATAGGTTCCCCATTTCTTAGAGATATTTCAACACACCATGCCCTCCACCAAATCACCAAGTGTTCTTCCCCACTGTCCAGTGGGCTCCACCACCATTTTCCCACGCCTGCCCCATTCCCTTTTGGCAACCTCAGTTCTGTTGCAAATATTTCAGGGTTGGTTATGTCTCAACTGTTCTTTGTTTTGTCTACTCATATTCCACCTATGAGTGAGGTCATCTGGTATCTTAGATATAATTACTTTTTAAAAACATAATTCAAAATAAAATAGTTTCTTGAATTAAAGCGTTTTTAATACAATATTATAACATGAACTAAGAATCTATTTTATACATTTTAAGTTTTCAAACTCATTTTTGTCATGTATTTTATATACACGGAGAAACATTTTACTCTTTTTCTTATACTAATTACAAAAGAATAATACATCATGCTCTATCATTGACAATTTTCCCCCTTTAAATTTTTCCAAAGTTCTTATTTTCTTTGCATAAGTAAAGAATACTATTTTATAAAAGTGCTATGTATCCACTGGGTTGCTCAATGTTGAATGTTGATCATTACAGTGTCATTTTACTAACACTACATTTGAAAAGAATGAACAAGATGTTTTACAACGAGGTTACACTAATGTGTATTTTGTACACTTCTCCCATAATTTCCAGTTGCTATTATAATATTCCACTAGATTATTCTGGAATTATTCATGCTTTCCATTAGTTTTCAACCATACAAATTTAAGTTAAAATTTCCCAAACATTACAAGAAAATTTATTTACACTTGATTTAATTTTCTTAGCCATTAAAATACTTTGTAGAGCTAGACTTTTGATGACATGTCTTGAAAGAAGAGCATCATGTCTGGATGTTGAGGACTATAGAGGCCAGGGACACAATTCAGAGTGGGCAAGTGGGTGACAGGCCCAGAGAAACCTCAAGGGCTCTTAGTGATTCAAGGACTTGGAAGGAGGTTCCTACTGGATCCTTCCTGGCATGCATCCATGTTCTGTGTAACACTGTTAGGGGCCAGGGATTGACAGTTCTCATGAACTTGATACTGGGATCAAATAAGCAGAAAGACTAAATAATGTTAATATTCATATTTTTAAGGGTACAAACTATTATATTTATAATTATGATTTCAGACTATTTTAAAACTGCAAAAAATAAAATGCTGGCTGTTTTACATAGCAATATTATGAAAATATATAATATGCAAATACAACAAAGTATGTTAGACTTTTGCTATATAAGTCAGGTTCTAATTTTCCCTGATTCTAATTTTTTTCCCCAATTAAATACAATTGTCCAAATATAAGTAGTTAAATAAGTTTGCATTTAAAAGTAAAGTAATTTTAAAAGTAAAAGTAACTTTAAGATCTTTAAAAATATTAAAGAAAAATTCTGATTATCATTGTTATAAATCAGTTTTCTTCACAAACATTATAGTGAT
This sequence comes from Solenodon paradoxus, assembly GCA_004363575.1. Lineage (NCBI taxonomy): Eukaryota > Metazoa > Chordata > Mammalia > Eulipotyphla > Solenodontidae > Solenodon > Solenodon paradoxus. Next base: position 20,797 of record RJWH01004812.1, on the reverse strand, counting down.
AAAAATAAATGACTTACCTTTACATCCCTGTGAATTATGTTATTATCGTGACAATAGCGTAGAGCTTCCAGTATCTGTCTCATGTAATGACTGTAGAAAAACAAAAGAAATCTAAAACTGTAAAAAAACCCCTTTTTTATTTTTAAAAACTTAATATACACTGTCACTAGTTTATAACTCCCGCCTTTGTAGTCACTGCTCATGGACATTTTTCATTTGAATAGACAAGACTGGTGGAATGTGAGGCTCAATAATGAAAAAGGTGGGAGATTCATAAGTTTATGAACTTGATGAAGAAACACTGTGTTCTACAATTTCTCAGGTATCTAAGTCAAAAGAATTTCACAAAATTCATAAGTAAAATAGCTTTAAAAGCTAAAAATTTAAGCTTAAAACATGAGAAAAGTATCCAAAAATTCTCCAACATTTAGTTAATTCCACTTAGTTATGTTGGATTATTATTAGTGAACAGTGCTCTGACCTACACCATTTTGATTGAAAGGGTGGGAATCTTATCTGCCAGCAGAGGCTGGCTCCCTGCCTTATTTCCATTTAGCTATAAGGATAAACAAGAAGGAAGAACTCCCTTATGACTACAGTTTCTTTTTGAAACATAATCAAGTTTTAGTTGCGGCATCCCTGAACAAAGCAGAGTTCCTTCTGGGTCTAAGTCCTAGGAAGATGCACTCTCCCCAAGGCCAGCAGGGTCTGTGGACACTCCTCATTGGGTCCAGGTAAAGAACAAAGAGGAATTATTCAATCATGCTTGTTGCTTCATAATGTTTTGGTCAACTATGGACCGCATATACAAAGTTGGCCCCAAAACACTATACCTTATAGCCGGGGTGTGTAGTAGGCTATAACATCTAGGCTTATATGAAGCACACTCTATGACATTCACACAATGATGAAATTGCTTAACAATACATTTTCCAGAATGTATCCCCTTATTAAAAGACACAAGACTGTATTTTAAAGAATATTCCCTAAAAAATGGTAACAGGATCAACTAGCAACAGGGAATGACAAAAGTCGTTTACTCTGTATTACTTCAGAACTTAATTTGACTTCCTTTCCTTGTTCTAAAGTTTTTTTGTAACCCCACTAGTCCTTTCTCACAGCCTTTTTCATTTTCTCTTCCTCTGTATTTTGTTCCCTCATGTCTTTCTCTTTTTTCCTATTATTCCTCTCCTTTTCTCATTTCCCTTTTTCTTCCCAACCAGCCATGACATAGAAATGCAATATACTCATTGTTATTTATTGTATATTTATTGAATTGTTTTACCTTTCCAGATGTTACATACCCCCCAATTTAAAATAAAAATGAAACAGTTTAATGCTACTTACAAATAACCTTGTGTGTATGCTCATGACTCAAAACAAAAAATATTTCCCCACTCTTGTTTTTACAATGAAAAGACATTTCCATCAAGTTCCCTCCTATCCAACAAAGTTCACATGAATGTGTCTCTGATTAGCATGTGCATTATTTCATGTATTAAGTGGAAGTTTCCATTCTTTAAATGAAAGTTAGGAAAAAAAACCCAAACAAACCAAGACTTTATGCCTATAGTTATTGTCTCCTCACAAATGGGTTTTAAGTAGAGAGCTAGGCTCATGCTGTTCCTAGTTCTGAGTTCAACTTCCCTTACTTTGTACATGCACACAGCGGATTGTGATCATACACTCTTTTCCTATAATTCAATTTCTCTTTAAAGATAAGGGGTCTTAACTTGGTATGGTGGTACTTTTCTGGATGGAATCAGATTTTGGAGGATCTGTAGGCCCACTGAAGAAGCAGATAAGAAACATGAAAGTGCTCTGTAAATTCTAAACCACTAAACAATAATTGTTAGAATATTTAAATTTAGTCAGACGTAAACAGCCTATTTGTGCATCTAGATGCACACATGAGCTGCTGGGCAATGCAGACACAGCTTGTACCTACAGTAGGGACTCCTTGGGATACATAGTGCTAAGATAGCCACAGAAATTATCTTTAGCCCAAAGAAAACTCCTATCCCAAAGCATCACTAGAAAAAAGAAAAACCTCAATGAATGAGCATTTTAAAATCAGAGTACTCAGTTATCTGACTCAAATATACATATATATCAGAATCCCTGGGGTATATATAGGCAGAGGGTTGAATTTTTTATCTCCAAATTATAACAGATCTGAACTGATCTTCCTTTCTTCTCCACTTTCTCAGTCATGGCCTGGGGAGGTTATGTGTATGAACAAACAGTGTGCAAGCAGAATGAAGAGAGAATCAAAATCCATCCACATATTCTAGAGAGTTGCTGATTTAACCAAAAGCTTCATTTCCTGAAGCAGCACAATGGCCTATTCTTTTAGAGAAACTAGCAATATTTATGTTCGTCTCCATCTTCCCTAAGGACCAGGAGTGATGATAACTCTGTGGAAGGAAAGAGCTGGCCAGCAGTCCATACGCTTTCTCTGGAAGGAGGCATTTTGGGGATGGTGGTGTGGTGGAAATGAAAGGAAGTGATTCAGTTTACTCTGCTTGCCAACTCTGGGCAATGAAACGAATGCCCTTTGCTAGGCAGAAGAGAGCTTATCTCTGACATGCCCTTAACAGAATGTCTGTGGCTAAGGATTATGTATGGGAAAATTAACCCAGGATTTTTGAGACTTGGATGGTTTCCTGGAGAATGTCACGTAAACTGTACATTTGCTGCAGGTATAAAATGAAGATGAAATGCTCCCCTGGGTGTGTGGAATCCCACTAGTCTAATTTATTCTGGAACACAGCTGCATTTCTGATTCGAGAAGGAGTGACAGAGCTGCTGTAGATGGTCCAGACTTCTCTCTGCTTCAGCTGAGCTTTTTGATGGTACTCTTGAAATTATTTAGTAAAGCTGGAAACTAGGTAAGAAGATCTTTCTGATTTGTGAGTTTGATTTGATAATATGATCCTAGGTGTAATCTCACTTCACAACTCATCATCCCTGAAAGGATAGAAGTAATCACTAATTGGGATGTATTAAGGACTGAATGCAGCTTAATTTTATGCCATGCTTTGCTGCTCCTCTTGAAGCTCCGCCAGTCGGAGAAAAACAACAATTTGATTACTTGGTGTCTCACAGTCTTTTTGTACTTAGTCTCACCAGGACACTGATGCAAGCTGTATTCCCTAACAATGAATCAGAGAATTGGAGAAGAGCAAGGGAAGTTAGAAGTCATCTGGAAGAACACTACACCAAAGGAAGAATCTACATGCCCTTGTGACATGGTCACTGATCTCTCTGCAACAGGGAACACACTAATAATTTCTGAGGCCACCCTGCTTTTTGTCAGCTTTAGGAAGGGTCTTTTTTTATTTTTAAGGGAAAGGTGCAGGCAGGAATGAAGGCAAAGAGGCAGGCAGGCAGGCAGGAGGAGAGGAAGAAGCATTTTATTTATTTATATTTAGTTGTTTACACTGTTTGGTGTCTCCCCCCCCCCGCAACCAGGAATTGAACCCAGGGGTATATGATTGCTCCTTCAGAGGTGATTAACCTAACTGATACTCCACCAGGGTGTGCCATGAAGGGTTTTTAATAAAGTGTGCTAAATCTCTTTCTTGAGAGTGTTACCTATTGGTCCCAATGATACTCTTTGCTGGTCCATACAGGAAAGTCCCTTTAATAAAATCATCTTTTTAACAGCAAATATAGTTGAATTTTAAAATCAGCAAGCTTTCATCTTTATGCATATAAACATCGACCTTTTCTGTAACACCAAGATTGTGAGAGACTCTGAGTCATTTCACTGTATGATATTCCTTTATATGCTATCCTCTCCATTCTGACAGCTAACCCAGCAGTAGATAGGCTCACAGTTAAAGAATACAGAGGACTGGGGAACAGAGAAAAGTGATACCAACTTGAAGGAAAAAGGCAAATACTGAATGATCTCACACATGGAATATAAAGAAAGAAAACAAACGAACAGACTAAACAAAATCCAACCCTTGGGTACTGACAACAGAACTGAGGTTTTCAGCAGGGGCAGGGGGTGGGGGTGGGGTCCCAGGGACAGTAGTTAAGGACTTTTGGTTAATTTGGTGGTGGGCAGGGCGTGTTATATATTTGAGGAGTAGGGAATCTGCACTTATGTGCTTACATTATTTTATAAATTAGTTACCTCAATAAATATTTTTTAAAAAAGTGGTACTGACTTAATATCAACCCTGACAGCAGATATGCCATGTTATTGTGGTTCAAAAAGGGAAAATTTGTCATCTTCCAGTGAGTGTCACTAATTTATAAAATCAACATTCAAAATTTTTAGTTTTCCTTATCTGATGCTGCTACTGAGAGATATAAATATGGGAAAGTACAAAAGGCAAGTTGTGTCAAATTCTTGCAGAAATAAATATAAATAACGGCATACAAAAGCCTGAGAGCTTCAGTTAATTGGTTAAAGTAGTGTACCACTATGCTAATATGAGAAATCAAGAGAGTATTGATTATTTTTGGTATTAAAGAATATTTCTTAATTTTGAAGTGCAATAAGGAATAAAAATTTAGACCTGTGATACGAACTCAACAGAAAAATGGGATTAAAAACCCTTGACTGTACTTTCGTGAGCATGGCACAAAGGAAAGAGGCTATCTGACGTCATTAATCTATCAGGACTTTAAATAAGTAATTATAGTTAATATATATATAGACTTTCATTTCCTTCTCCCTAGCCTCAGTAGCTACCTCAAATAGAGCACATTTATTTTGTGCTATAGCTATGGCTACTCCATTTCCTGAGACTAGGGCCCTTGTTTCTCAGGAGTCAGGGCAATGAATTTGAATAAAATTAAGCTGCTCTGAGTTCAAAATCATAGTAGGTAGTCTCGAAACTGTTTCCAGCTATATGCATTTATGCTTCTATAATGATAAAAGGAACGATAGGAAGAGATTACAGTAATCTAATGGTAACTGTTCCTCAAATGGTAGAACCCTTCAACACATTATGATTGGTGTCTGTGGAGAGATGTATTAAAAAGGGAACCCATTGGAATAGGTATTTATGATTTGATTGAATGCCACGGTGATATTGTGACTAATAAGAACTATATTTGGTCAATGAGATAAAATATATTTCTCACAGATATATGGTATTCATCCACAGTTCCTGGCTTATAGCTTCCCCCCAAACTTTGGGATTTCCTAAGTGTGAGAATGCTAAAGCTGGCTTTTGTTATGTTAATGACTGACTTTTGGGGAAACAGTTGAGGGTGGGGGCTGGTTGCCAGGGGAACCAACGTTGTAATTAGAGGGTTGGAGCTTCCAGTCCCATCTTCTGACCTCTATGGAGGGGAGAAAGGCTGGAGGTTGAGTTCAATTTCCACAGGCCACTGAGTTAATCAACCTTGTCTAAGTAATGAAGCTTCCATAAAAACCCAAAAGGAGGTGCTTTGCAGTTGGTGAACATGTGATTTGGCGAGAGAGGTGGCCTGCAGAGGACACAGAAGGTCCATAGCCCTTTCCCCTCACCTTGCCCTGTGCATCTCTGTCCATCTGGCTGTTCCTGAGTTATATCTGTTGATGACAAATGGGTGATCTAGAGACTAAATGGGCTTTCTGAGTGCTGTAAGTAAGTCTAGCAAATTATCTGAACCTGAAGAGGGGGTTATGGGGACTGCTGATTTACAGTCAGAAACACAGGGCTTCAGCTGGCATCTGAGGTAGAGGGCAGTCTTTGGAGACTGAGCCTTTTACCTAAGGAATTTGAGTTGAATTGAGTTCTTGGACACCCTGCTGGTATCTGAGAACTGCCTAATTAGTGTGGGAAAGCCTACCGACACACTCACATTGGACTCTGGTGTAGGAAACCTACAGTTAGTCACTAAAACAGAAATCTATGCTGCGCTAAACATATAAGCAAGTGAACCAGTGCATGGCTCTTGTGCTTTTCACATTTATTACTTATTTTGAGCCAGCAGTTCTTTACAATTCTGCCACTCATAACAATGGCCACGATTTGATTGGAAGATCACACATCGGCCTGTAGCAAATATATTAAGCAGAAAAACTGATTTTACTTTTGTTCTTTCTATTGGTTTTTTTTTTTTTTCTTCTAAGATTAACTAGTCACATAACAATATACTAAAAGGCAAATTGAAGAACGAATAAAGCATATCTGCCAAAACCCAAAATCTAACACACACAAAAACCTCGTTTGATTCTACATGGTTCCTGAGCTATCACATTCTTTCTTGTATAAAAGTCATCAAAAACGGGACAGATAACAGTACTGACGTCAGACTGTAAACCCGTATTAATATATAAATTCAATGTTCAGTATTTTGCATTTCCAGTCACTATTTGGTTCCACTAGTGCACACTAAAACATTGTGTACTTCCTGTAGGAAAGAGTAGCAGTATACTCATTATTAGTTCAAAGAGCCCGCCATTTTGTGAGATTTCTTTGTCATTTCCTTTTTTATGTCCACCTTGACCTGTGGGGATTAGTTACAGATTACATACCTGGCTACAGCTTCACTGTATACAAAACCAGCATCAGCTCGCTTTACAATTTCAAAACACAGATCTGCTCCATCCATACTGTAAAGAGATGTGAAAAAGAATGTAAGAAAAGGGAAAATTCCAGGAAGAAAACACTGAAAGTAAATTCATTGTAACTAATAGTTGACTTATAGCTAATGATTGCCATGAATTATTTATCACCTTTCTTTCAATGATATAGATAAATTATAAAGGACATTATAATCATCTTAACATTGTAAATTGGTAGAGAAATAAGCAGAAAGAGCAATCACATGGTGACATCAAATAACAGAAGGGACAGAAAATTGACAAGATTTTCTTTAGGTTATCACAAGAAGTCTTGAAAAAGAGCAACACTAGGGTTTGTGGGCATATTTTTGAGTCAAATTCCAAAACTATCTATATTTAGTCAAGGAATGTAATGTTTTAATACCATAAGAATTCAAACATATTTAGCTACAGTTTCACCACTCCATGATATTCAAGCTATATACTGTGAAAAGAAAAAAGCAAATTCATAATTTCTTTTTTCACATTTGCATTCCCAAAGGTTAATTCATAACAAACATCCCAACCCATTGATGTGTCACAATATCACTGGCTTGTCCAAATACTTGAAATGGGTTTCAATTTCTCTGCAGATTAGTAAAGCCTCTTATTGTCTTGGTCACACTTGCCTCTTCTGCCTATTCTACCTAATGACTTTTCAAGTATACCTCACTCCCAAGACAGACTAGATTTAACACACCCTTAATATACCTTTTTCTTTCTTGCTGTCTCTCCCATTCATTTCTTTTCTTGCCATATATTTCTGTATATTCCTTCTCATATTTAAAACCTATCATAATTCAAGATTTCATCCCAAATGCCCCCCCACAAACCCCCTCAATAATTATCATCCACAGTGAGGCTTTCTTTTGCTTGAATTCCATAAAAATCTTATATAGTTGACTATATGCTATGACGTTTAGTACTTATATGCATATAAACATATGCACATATATACATGAAACTTCTGCAAGATCATTATATATATAAATATATATTATATTACTAATATTATATTATAATATAGCAAATCATCTATATATATGAATGATATATATATGAATGATATATATGATATCATTCAAATATTGATAGTTAACATTTTCATAATGCCTTAAGGCTTATAAAGTATTTTCAAATCCAGTATTTCATTCGTTCATTCATTTATTTGCTTATGTTCCAATATACCTGATGAAGAAACAGAAACAGCTAGAAGGAAACCCAAAGGAAATAATATACATTGAGCATCATAAAAAGTACTCCTTGTTATATCTCCCTTCATTCTTACTATCACCCCATGAAGTCAGTATCATTCTTATTCTCAAAAAATTTGCCTGAGTGGACAAGTAAGTAACAGGGACAGAATTCAAATTGCTGTCTGTGTTCTGTGCTCTTCTCATTAATTACAGCTATACCTACTGAGTGTATAAGGAACAAATGTACATCTTCAAGCTCAACAGATCAATAATGGCATAAAGTCCTAAGGAAGTAGTATTATTTTATACTTTTAACATGCCCCTAACAATACCCAACAGAAGACTAATGACAAAGTAGATATTTAATACTTTTTATGATGGTTTTGTCTACTCTTAGGCATGTCAGCATCCACTTTCCACCATCAGAAGTAAAGCCTGATTGAATATGATCATGCATTTTTGTAAACAGTTCTGATCACCTAGTATAATAAAAGTTCTACAGAAGTTTTACTGGGTCAAGGGGTGTCTACAGTAATACTTTTGCTATACATACTATCATCAGAAAAATGTTAACATTTTATACTACTGAGTGTGAAAATGTCCATCCTCTATCTTGCCTCCACTATGATGACTACTCTTTCCATGTTTGTCAATCAGATGTGAGGGACAAAAGTCATTCATGACTACTTTAATTTGCATTTCCTTGATTATTATTAGAGACGATTGTTTTTCACTTCTTTTTATTATAAAAATACTCTTTTTAAAGCTGGTTGCAGTTTAAGCTAGTTTGTTGATCAATGAGGACTACAAACACCTCATAGTGAGGGAATTATAATTTTGTTTAGGCATCTTCCTATTTAGTTATAAAACTGTAAGGATAAGTAGTATTCAATTTACTGAAGAGAACTGGCAAAGGAGAGAACTAAGTGGATTGTGTAACAAAACAAGAATTTGGGAGCAGTCTTGAGAGACAGAGGGAGGCTTTTCGGAGAGATCTGGAAGAGGGACATAGAGTCTTCAGAGTGGTGTGCCCTAGTGGAGTAGTGGTTGAGTACAGTTAACATACATCCCAAGGTTCTGGGTTCAAGACCCAGGGCCTGGGGGGAACAACCAAGATGAACAACTAAGTCAAGTAAGTAAAGTGCTTCTTTCTTCTCTGCCTGCCTGCCTCTGTTCACCTTCATTCTGGCCTGTACCTTTCCTTAAAAAAAAAAAAAAAAAAAAAATTTTTAGGGCAGATAAAGGTAATAAAAGTGGTGAGAGGTCAGTGCCTAAGGAAGGAACCAGTGAGAAATAACTGGAAATTATTTATTGGTCTGTGCTATAATTACTGGCATGGATCAATCTGAAACACTAGCACTTGAAATAATTACCTCTATATGTGCACATATACACAGGTATTTTTACGTTTCTACTCTTTTTCACTGCCCTTTCTATTCTTGTATCATACCATTTTAAATACTGTATAGAACTGTTACATTTGAAAAACAAGTCTCATCTCATTACTACTCTTCATCAACATTTCTTTCTTTTTTTTTAAGGAAAGGTGCAGGCATCAGGAATGAAGGTGAGTAGGCAGAAAGGCAAGAAGAGAGAGGAGGAAGGAAGATTTTATTTGTATTTATTTAGTTCATCTTGGTTCTTCCTCTGGCCCTGGGAAGAGAACCTGTATCCTAGGGATATACATGGACTGCACTGGGCTAGAGGCAGTGGACTTAACTGCTCTTCCACCAGGAGCACCTTACCAATTTATTATGATTTTTTTTCCCTCCCAGCTGAACTTTGAAATCATCTTGTCATTCAAATTACTTTATATTTTGGGTGAAAAATCCAAGTAAATAAATAAAGATGCTTCCTTAAAAAATACAGTATATAAGCCTGTAAGTGGTTTTCAATTATTTCCCAAGTCCCACTGTCTTCTGTGCATATAAAATAATTCTTTTCTCCAGCTAATCTGTCTTTTGTCAGTTCAATTTGCATGTCCCAATCACTGAAACTAAGAGAGCAAGGAGAAGGTTTCTTTCTTTCTCCAGAATGTGTCATGTTAAAGCAGATGAAGAGAGGGCTTGTAGGAGACTAGTCTCTGTTTATATAAGGAAGTGCTTCTCAAATTAATTGTGGTGAAGGACCAGTCCCAGCGCTATCCACCCCCCACCCGCCGCCTCAGGTATATTATGAATCCATAGTTTTATAAAGTACAAAATCATGTGCCATGATTTCCCAGCAATGTCAAATTGCTATAAGTTTCTAAATGTTTACTCAATTTCTATACTTACCTCAATATAGACTTAGAATGGCTGGTAGACTGAAATTTGTCTTGAAACTATTCTTTGAGGGATGCTGTAAAGCAGACTAAATCTGAATTTCTTTGACCAGTAATTTCTCAGAAGGTGACAAAACAACAACTACAAAAACTAGATGAAATAAAATAAAAAGTTCTATTTACTTGTTTAAAGACAAGGCAGGCAAGGGGGCAGACAGCAGGGAAGTGAGAAGAGGAAGAAGCATTTATCTAGTTGTTTGTTTTAGTCATTCCCTGCCTCCGGTTTCCAACTGGGAACTGTGGGCTGCTCCCCAGGAACAGGCTCATATTTGAGTCACCAGGGTACAACAAGTAAAAAATATTTAAAGCTTTAGAGAATTAACAATATGACAAGTGAAAAAGTACTAGTGAGAAGAGGAAAAAATAATGCTTAAAGAGATGAGTAAGAGCTGTTTCTGCCTTGGAACCAAAAATTGGGTAGCGGGTAGGCTATGGAAAGAAAGCAACTGTAGTGAGGGGCTAACCTTTTGGGGAACTCTGGGGAAGTGGGAAAGAGCAGTCAGATGGGGCCTGAGAGGGTCCAAATACTTTTTACCAGCATGATTTACAAGGCAGATTTCAGAATTCTTTTGGTAGAACATAAAGGGCCCACCAAAGACTAAGAAGCTGAAGAAATACCCCTTTCTCCGAGGCTGGGGTCATAAAGAATTACATTTTGAAAACTGGGGTACAGAAAATATTCCAGTTTGTCATGTTGGTAGCATAGAAAAACCCCAAAGTTTAACATGGAGTTAAGAGATGAGCCAAAATACTTCAGCAAAAATCCAGAAATTATAAAAAGTGACACTACAGACTTGAAATAACAAAAAATAGAGTTTAAGAATTGAAAAAGTAGAATACCAAAATTAAGAATTTAAGCACACTAGTGAACTGGAAGACATATAAGATTGACATAGATGACAAAAGATGGAAAACATAAAGGTGAGGATAAGAAACATAAAGGATTAGAGTGAGATGGTCAATACATATTTTTGTTGAAATTCCAAAGTAAAAAATGGAGCTGAAGCAATACTGAAAATTTAATAACTGAAAATTATGCAGAAATGTTAACAGTATCAATCCCTTGATCCAAGCAAATAAACAATAGGCAAAATAAATGAAAAAAACCTAAAGTTATATACACATCAGTGAAAACTCTAGGAAACCAAAGAAAAATATAACATCTCAAAAACAGTGAAATAGACTTAGCTGATGTCTAAGAAGCAACAGTGGAAGTCAGAAGACAGTGGAAAGATATTTTCAACAAATTAAAATAATAACCAAATTAATATTCTCTTCTTACCAAAGAAACCCTTAAAAATAAAGGCAAAGGGTGTGTCCCTGTGGCTCAGGTGGCTGAGACTGCTGAGGTGTGGACCACAAAACCCAGCAACCCAGGTTTAAGATGGGGGGGGGGGGGATAAAATAAGCAACTAAATAAAGATGCCACTTTCTCCTCTCTATTCCTTCCTCCCTCCCTCTCCCCTCCTGTACTCTCCTAAAAAAAAAATCAATGAAGGCAAATTTCTTTCTTTCAGATAAGCAAAAAAACCAAGAAAATTTGCATCTAGCAAACCTATCCTTAAAGGAATGACAAAAGTAAAAAATTCTCAAGCAGAAGAAAAATGAAATCAAATGAAAACTCAAGAGATGCAACCATGCATGAAAAGCAAAATGTGATAAATATGTAGATAAATCTAAATGAGCAATGAGTAAATAAAATAACTATTTTCTCACTTTCTCTGGAGAGAAAGACTATACAAAATAATAACTACTATCTGAGAGAGGGATAGGGAAAAAGAAAAGGGAATGAAGAGACAAAGGAAAAAGGGGGGGAGAGACTGAGATTAATTGCAAGTCTCCTTCATTTCTAATTTTAATAGCTTCTCAATCTGTTTCTATATTCAGTCTGTTACAATTTATTTTTTGAATGAAGTAAATGAAGAAAACATGGTCTCATTCAGATTCTTAATTGGGAGGAGGTATATCTTAAAAGCCTTTGCAGATATTTCTGAATATTCTTTGACCCTACACTAAGACTCAACAAGTGGTAGTTCTTTTTTCTAAAGAAAGGAAGGAAGGGAGTGAGGGAGAGGAAAGGAGAGAGAAGCTTTTCTATTTATTTGTTTCATTTTTTGGTTTTTCACTCCATCCCAGGCTGTGAACTCAGGTCCTTGGGTTTTACATGGTGTGTCTAGAAGTGGTACTTCATTAACAATAAGTTGCAATGCAAAATCTGAAACCTCAACAATGAACGTTTTGCTTTCTGTTGCATTACAATCCATTACTCTTGTTTGTTGAATAGATGGTTTACCAGCCATGACTGTAACACCAGGCATTAGTCATTTGAAAAATACTGGTCCACTGAGTCAGGAAGATTTTCCAAATATTGACACATTTGATTATATAAAAAAATTACATTAATTCATTTCATCACTGATTACATTAGAAAGATTCTCTAAATTCTAGCAAACTATTACGCTCATGGTGGCAGAAAAACTATTCCAAAATTCTTATTTTCACTTGGAAAGCTGGGTTTCATTTTTGTGATAACTATTGTGAATTGTTTCCCTTGATGCAACAGGCTCATTTCATTCATTTTTTGATTAAATGACTGTCACATACCCATGAGTAGCCATGATTTGACTGTTAGTCATTCTTTCAAGTAAAATTTATGTCACATATACACAACAAAATGCTAGTTTAGCTAACAACTCAAGAAACATACACTCCAAGGTCCCAAGATTCCTCCAGGGCCTAGGGGAACAACCAAGGTGAACAACGAATTAAGATAAATAAATGTTTTTTCCTCCTCTCTCTTCTGGGCCTGCCTGCCTGCCTACGTGCTTTCATTCCTGCCTGCACTTTTCCTTTTAAAAAAAGAAAGAAAGAAATCACACAAGTACTTTTCTGAGCCTGACAAAATTTAAAGGATTATAACACTGAGAGTATGTATATTTCCTAATCACAGGATAGTTATGTTAGAAATAAATGAACAAAATAATAGAAAATCCCCAAGTGCATGAAAATTGAGAAGTGTATACCAAACAATCTGTGAATCAAAAGAGGAAATTATGTGAAAAGTACAAAATATTTTTAACAATGACAATGAAAACTGCATATCAAATTACATATCCAATTTTATGCAGGATTGGGATATTATACCTTAAGATAGGACTGCTGTTATTAATAAACCAGCAAATACAGAAATAGTTGAAAGGTGGAACTGGGGTAAAGTCCAGTTTCCAGTCTGAGAAAATGATGACTCACACACACACACACACACACACACACACACACACACACACACACACACTCTCTCTCTCTCTCTCTCTCTCTCTCACATATGCACACCCTCAGCATGAGAGAAACTTCCCTTGAATCAGGTAATCCTACTGTTTATGGAAAAAATACACAAATAGATTCTTTCTGGAGGATAATTTTATAATGCTTGACAAAAGCTTTAAAGAGTGCACCTAATCTTTGATTCAATCATTTCATTACATGGACAATAATTTGGGAAATTTGTCAACTTTTAATGACAAGGATATATCATAGCTATTTAAATAGGGAGAAGTTGGAAACAACCTCAACATTCAACAATTGGGAAAAGATTAAATTGTGGTAAATGAAAGATGCTATACAGAAATATGGTCACAATACATTAAGATGTCTAAACAAAGATATGCACCTATATGTGCATGCAGATACACTAATACGTCATTAGTGTATTACACGAAGATATTTGGGTATTACAATAGGGTGTTAAAGAGTAGGTGGGTAGAACTTTGGAAATTTGTATTTCCTTTAAAGAAAAAGTACAGGTGGGAATGAAGCAGGCAGGTAGGCAGGAAGAAAGAGGAGGAAGAAGCATTTTATTTATTTTATTTAGTTGTTCAAACTGGTTGTTTCCCAGACCTAGGACTTGAACCCAGGGGTTTATGGTCTTGTGCTCCCTTGGAGGCAACTGACCTGACTGCTCCAGGGCAAGCTGATCCATGGAAATTTTTGTTTTCTTCATTTTACTTCCCTGGTTGAAAACCTGCATTCTTGGGATGTATGTGGACTATGCTAGCCAGAGGTAGCAGATTTAACTGTTAAACCACCAGGGCATACCCAGAAAAAATTTAAAGGGACAGCAAATTATACCCTATGACAGCAGAAGGAAATAATAATAAAGATAAATTAAGTAAAAGACAAACAACAGAGAAGAGCAAAGCAAACATTTTTCTGAAAATATTAATAAAACTATAAAGTTTCCATTATTTGGAATCTGAATATACTTTTATTATATAGATTGCAGAATTAGAAAATAAAATAAAATAATATGCATAAGAATATCAAAACTTGTAAAATGTAGGTTGTACTACTTGGAGGGAAATTGACTGCTATAAATGCATATATTAGGAAAAAGGTGGAAAATTTATGAACTAAACATTGATCTGTAAGTTATACGAAGATCATCGAATTAAACCTAAATTAGAAAGAAATAAGAAGAGAAATTAATGAGATGAAAAACATAACAGAGGAATTAACAAAGTTGTTTCCTGTGAAGTGATGAATTCATGGCAAGATTTTAAAAAATGAGAAAAGACACAGACAGCAGTCAATATTAAGAATGAAAAAGGAGTAATTTCATATCCTGTAGACATTAAAAAGATGCTGAATTTAGTTACAAATTTGATAATTTGTATGAAGTGGACAAATTCTCAGAAAAATAAAACTCATCAATACTAACACAAAAAGAATTAGAACACTAGAATAATTCTTTAATAATTAAAGGAATTAATCCATAATTAAAAATCTTTTGGCATAGAAAACTGTAGGTTTAGATGGCATTCCTGACAAGTTCTAATTAAAAATTTAAGGAGAAATGAAATGAATTTTAAAAAGCAGGATCTGTTTCTAATTCATTTCATGAAAGTAACTTTTTTTTTTTAAGGGAAAGGTGCAGGCAGGAATGAAGGGGGGCAGGCAGACAGGCAGGAAGAGAGAAGAGGAAGAAGCACTTCATTTTATTTAGTTGTTCATCCTGGTTGCCCTCCCCTCCCCCACCTCCCCCAGTCCATGGTCTTGAAGCTGGGTCCTTGGGAAATATGTGGACTATGTCCAGTGGCCTTAGGCCACCAGGGTGCAGCTCATGAAGGTAACTTAACCTTGAAACTAAAACCATTAAGGATAGCATGACAAAATTAAAGAACAATCTACCATATTTTGCAGAGTATATATATGCTATCCTTCCCAAATGTGTGATGGAAAAATAAGGATGAGCATTATACATGGGTAGTCTTAATTCTGTATCTATTAAGAATGTTTTTTTATTCTTTTATTTATGTTCATGAGTTAAAAGTGTAACTCTAGAAATCAATGATATCTGTACGTAAAATAATTCCCTGGAATAAAGTAACCCGTTTTGTCGAGTTTACGATGAACTTGCAACATAAGCAATTTCAGTCAACGATTCAATGAAATGAAAGGAAGAGTGATGCATTGTTGTTCACAGAATCAGTGAGTCTGACTAGATAAGATAGGTGATGCTGACTTTATCACCATCAGGTGAATAGCGTGACATTTCTCCTTGCATATTTTAGGTGGGAGCTAGCAATCTAGCTGATATTTATATAGAAACATAGACACTGAAAGCTTTTAGCTAACAATTATTAAATATGGTAAAAAGCACGGCCACAGAGCTGCCGAGAGACACTGTGGCCCTCCTGTCACAGAGTGTGTTGTCAGGTTGTGGAGCAACAGGAAGAAAATCTTCTTGTACCTTGTATCTAATTCTTATTTCATAACTATTTACATAAAATTTCTTGTACCATAATATTTTAAAAATAATGCTAAATTTCCTTTATAATATAAAACAAGTACCTAAATATAATCAAATAAAAGTTTGAATTAAAAAACTGAAACGAAAGATATTTTTCCTGAAAGTTTGGGCCAATAACTCGAGTGTGCATTATACATGGTGGTGCATTTACACAGCAAGCTGAGTTTACCAGAGGAGCACAAAACTGTTTTAACACTTGACATTCAATTAATATACTTCTGAACATTGAGATATACAAAAGAAAAAAAGTAATAATTTCAAATGCCAAAAATTTAATAACATTCTATTTTTATTAATGATTTTAAAAGACCTTAAAAATTTCTTAGATCAAGAACAGGACAAAAATGTTTATGCCACCAACTCATATGTTTGCATATTTAGATGACCCCCAAATAATCGAAGGTCAAATTAGAATTAATCACAACAAAACAAAATAATTAGTAGTCAAATGAAAAATTTCAAGAATATTTTTATAAGGATGTAGAAATAAATTCAATAAAAAGATGTATAGGACCTCTAGGGAGAAAAGCATGCTATCTATTAAGAGAACATACAGCGAAAATAAATGGACAGAAAATTTTCCTGTTCACAGATTGGAAGACTCAATATTGTACACAGTCAGTCTTTCATGAATTGATTTTATATATAGTTTAAAAATAGAAATAATCTTATTTTGTTGCAATAAATAATCAGCATTTACTGAGTGCTTAATATGCATTAGTGCTAAGTGCTTTACATGCATGAATTCATTTAACAGCTATAAGAAGTCCGTAAGGTAGGTATCATTACCACGTCTATTTTATTAATGAGCAACTGAGAAACAGAAAGATTAAGTAGCTTGCCTAAAAGATCACACAACTAGTAAGTGGTAGAGTCAGGATTCAAACTCAGGCAGTTGGATGTTAGTTACAAGAGACAAACTGGCGTGCCCTGGTGGAACAACAGTTAGGTCAACTGCCTCTGAAGGGTTGGAGTCCCGGCGCATGGGGAAGCAGCCAGTGTGAACAACTAAGTAAAAATATATGGATGCTTCTTGCTCCTCTCTCTTCCTGCCTGCCTGCCTATTCGCCTTCATTCCTGCCTGCACTTTTCCTTAAAAAACAAAGCAAAACAAAATTTAAGAAAGAAAAAGAAACAGAAACCAACTCTGGCTGATTTATTAATAGGACAATGAATTGCTCACAGAGTGGCAGGGAGGTCTGTAAAATTATGACTGGTGCTATGTAGTGAAAGACAGAATCCTGCACCAATCTGATGAGGGCGCCATGGCACGTGCTTTACACCAGTTGTGGCAGCTTACAACATGGTTTGCTGTTAATGTTAGTTGCCATCCCAAGCTCCTACTACAACTATACCAGTAATCTCTCCAGCAGACACCTGAGAGTTCCACATGGTCTGTTTTCTTGTTATGTTAGTGTATCATGGCTGGATGTATCTGATTGGATGTATCTGTATGTGAAACCCAATGTCATATCCCTATGTACTAACTGCCAAGGAGAGCAAATACATGGCATTTCTATCTTTGATAGCAAAGGGCAGGCTTTGTCCCTCATAAAAACTCTTACTTAAGATGACAGATTCTCCAAATACTGGAAGAGATAATAACTCCTCAGTAAAATGATGGAATTTGAATGATTAATCTCTAAGGTCTCTTGTGCTATACCAGAGAATTTTGATTCTTTGATAAAGAGCGGCTTTTAAGAATTTGCTACTTCTAAAACTTCTGAATGCAGCCTAAGATACTGCTGATCAGCTTTTAGAAACTGGGTATTGTTTTTATGTCTGTATAGATATCAAAGGTTGATTTGTCGCCATTTCCAGGATCCTATATTTTCTAGCTCCTTTTCCCTCAGACACTTCTGTCTAATGGCTGAAGGACCAAGCTCTCTTGACCCCTAATCAATGTTACTTGACAATGGCGCCTCTTAGTGGCTAAGGAGATAAGTGATAGCAAATGGCCCTAAGACAGGAGCAGCAGACCTCTGGATGGTTGTTGATATTATTACGTACACCCTTCCTTGTGGCTTTCTGAAATCCCCAGAAAAGAATGGAAGGCAGAAAGAAGCACAACCCATGTTCTGTTTATACATAAGAACGTTACTATTAGCACACAGTATTCTCACTAATCCTCACAGTAAACACTCACCGCCACAACCTCCAACATTCACATAAACACACAGATTCTTTCCTTTATGGCTCTTAAGAAGAAAATTATGAGGGTGTGTGACCTCCAAATGTAAATTCTAATGAGTGATATTGCAGAATTTTAGAGGTGGAAGTTTAACGAAAAGATTTTCTATGTCAGTAAATTATGGTAGTGGGACTCAAATCTCAGCCTCTCAATTCTCAGTTTCCTAGATAGCTCCACACTTCCAGCTTTTTGAAGGAGGTTATACTTTTCCCTTGTTCTAAAATGAACTTCTGGGGTTTTTCTGGTGGGGGTAGTGATTTTCTATTTCTTTAAAGGGTTTTTAAAAAATTACTACAAATCTTCCCAAGTGAAGGGAATCTTACCTGTCTTTTATAGACCAAGAGACAGACAGGATTTCATGGTGCCAGGTACCACTGCTTCTAAGCTACCATTGTTTCTGCTTTTAACATGAGGTCTGCAGAGGTCATCTAAGACAATGGTTACTAAATTATCCAGTTATGCTTGCAGAGGGAAAAGTGTCCAATTACCCAGGTCCCTGAACTTTTTTCTTTTCTATACTACCCTTTTCCCTTAAATCTTTTCAATTCATTAATCTATAAAAATAACTATTGCGCAAATACCTTAAATGCAAATTTTTATCTACTGAACGTATTAGTTCAAACACATTTTCTTTCTTTTTTCTTTTAAAGAAAAGGCTCAGGCAGGAATGAAGGCAAGTAGGCAGGCAGGCAGGAAGAGAGGAGGAAGAAGCATTTATTTATTTTATTTAGTTGTTCACACTGGTTGTCTCCCCCGGTCCCTGGACTCGAACACAGGGATATGTGCTCTTGCGTTCCCTTGGAGGTGACTGACTTAACTGCTACTCCACCAGAATGTGCCCAAAACACACTTTCTTATTTATTCTTAAAAGTTTCTGAGACGTCTGCTCTAACTTCTAGTCCCATTTTCACAGGTGAGAGCTGGAAAAGAATCTCTGTCACTCAAAACTAAATCCATCATAATCATTGTGTCTGTTTACTTTGCATCTTGTATTAAGTTCTTTTAATCCAATGAGTGAGTATCTATATTCTTCCCAAGGTTCTGTAGCTTGTCTTTCTACCTCTTCTCTAGAAATACAATTCTCCCTCTTATTCCTCAAAGTCTCATCTTCATTTGAAGCATGTTCCTCAGTGCAGTTCCTTCACCATATCGGTGACACTCCTGCCCTATAGGAGGGCCACACCTTCAAAGGATGCAGATATGAAAACTGAAACATGCTCTTCTAGCTCAGCATTTGGGGAATTCGGGGATTTTGGTCATTTTTTAAGTTTTATTTTTGGCACGTCCTCTGTTTCTGTCTTGCAGAACAGCTAAAGAACTGTTAATAATCATGGCAGACTGTGTTGTGGTTTTGCAGATTAGGAAGGTGAGCCAATTTGAAAAATGAGTTCATTTTAAATGAATACATTAGGCATTAAAAAATTATCCCACAGTTAATTATTGTTTTTCTGATTTTGTTTTACTGACATTTGCACTCTGAAATCAAACTAGCTGGTATAATTCTTACTTCTAGGCAAGTTCTGGGATAACATGAAAATGTTAATGTTGGTACATATAAGCATAGGTACCTGCCCAAGATTGAATTGTTCCAATTTAGCAAAAAAGAAATGTGTCCTCACACGAAGATTTCATGTGTTCATGAATTATTTCCAAGTCTCAAACGTAACAAAGAAAAAAATGGGAGTTCTCGAATGTTCAAATAACATCATGGTCAATATGCAAACAGCAACAAAACTTTTTATGTGGGCAAACAAAAACCAGTAATTAACTAGACAGATCCTTTGAGTATTACAGGAAGATACAGATACCTAAAATCTATTACCCTCACAGACGATGATTTTCATATTAAGTCACTCCTCTGGGATAAGATACTGAAGGTTCCTGTTAAATGCAGATATGTTAATAGTTAATGCCAAAGATTTACTGAGTGCTTAACTTTACACCAAGAGCCATTTTAAGTGCTTTATATGTAATAACTTATTTAATCCTCATAACAATACAGGGAGACTGGTGCTATTTTGCAGATGAAGGCATTAAGGTAAGCTGTCCAAGGTCACACCAGTTAAAAAGTAGAAGAGCCAGGACAATCTGAATTTGGGCAATCTGGCTCCAGAATTCTGAGCTTTAACTCTAATTCTGAAGTTCAACAATAAAATTCACAACAATGACAGTGACACTAATGAAGCCAATGGTACAACTGATAATCAGAGCACTTTCACATTTCATTTCACTCTCACAAGTTGGTAGAGTAGAAACTGAAGTGTCCTGTCCAAATGGTAATGACTCCTAAACTCTATCTCTAATCCAAATGCTTCTTCTGAGTGTCAAACTCATATATACAGGCAGCTGTATATAGGACATCTATAGGTGGATGTCACACAGTCACCACAAACACAGAGGATTCAAAAGTTAATTAGTAAGTTTCTTCCCCCGAATGTATTTCTAAGGAGGATAAGTCTTTAGTTTGGGAAAGTTTTAGGCTATTTTCTTTTTGAATAATTTGAGTATTTTCTTTTCACCATTCTCTCTATGGTCTGCTTTTAGAACCCGTTTATATAAATTGGATATTCTCAGTCTGGCCCCTATAACTTTTAGCTTTTTTATACTTACCATCTGTATATAACTGTGCCTTGTTCTACATCGGTTCTTCAATATTGTCTTTCAACTTGGCTACACTGATTCCAAAGACAGGCAACACATATGTATATGCATGTACACTTAC